>BLYF01000178.1:107199-120399 GCA_014905255.1 Herpotrichia juniperi | reverse complement strand
AAAAGTCCTCGAAATCGGCCCGTGCATTCGTTACTTAATTAACACGCATTGAGTTAGCGACACATTAAGAAGATTTCCACTTGGAACAAATTCCTCGTGTTGACCTCACGACCAAAGCATTCGCCTATCCCCTCGACAAATCTCCCCACATCTGCAATCATGTATGCGCTATGTATCGGTTAATTGATGGATGAATACTTATAACCCTAGGTTTCTCCTCCGCCGTTCTGCCGCCCGCGCGCTCGCCACGCCATCAAAGGCGTTCTTCACCCAACCGCGATCAATCACCACATTCACACCCGCCGCATTGCGGATAAAACAGCAGCAGCAGTGGATTAGCCCCATCTTTCAGAGGCGCTTTGCTAGCGACGATGTCATCACCAAGTCAGAGGAGACTACAGCAGAGGGCAAGGAAGCCGAAGGCTTTGCACAAACCGCAACAGAGGCTCCCGTCGATGAGACCATTACCCCAGCTGCATCATCCGAGACCGTTGGGTTGGAGGCTCTTGAGGCCGCCACCGATGGTCGCACCGAGCGCAAAGGCGGTTTGAGAGCTGACCCTGCTACGCCCGGCAAGACTGTCTATGTCGGCAATCTGTACTATGAGGTTACCGAGGATCAGCTCAAGCGCGTCTTCTCTCGCTTCGGAACTATCGACAGCGTGAAGATTGTGTACGATAACAGGGGCATGAGCCGCGGGTACGTCAATTGATCGCATGATATTTTGTAGTTGCATGAACTAATTAAGGCCTCTAGCTTCGCCTATGTCGATTACCAAGCCGTCAACGACGCCCAGTCTGCTGTTGACAACCTCGATATGCAAGTCTTTGAAGGCCGAAACCTCGTAGTTCAGTTCCACAGACAGAAGACAAATTCAAGCCGAGGTGCACCCGGCGCTGGCGGCGCTGGCCCAGCCAACCCCCCTTCCAAAACCCTCTTCATTGGAAACATGTCTTTCGAAATGTCAGACAAGGATCTCAATGATCTTTTCCGTGATATCCGCAACGTAATGGACGTACGTGTTGCCATTGACCGGAGGACTGGTCAGCCCAGAGGATTCGCACACGCCGATTTCATCGATGTCGCGAGCGCCGTCCGAGCCCAGGCTGTGTTGAAGGAGAAGGTTATCTATGGTCGACAGCTCCGTGTTGACTTCTCCAAGTCAGGCACGCAGCAAACACGCGAGCCGCGTGGTGGCGATGAGTAAATCCGAAAGAAGTGGGAAAATGGAAGATGTGCGATGTTTGCGTAGCAGAGCATGAGGCTAGGACCCGGCGAAAAGGCGGACGTCTCGGATGAGGCAATTTGGTGTTAAGGTGGTCGAATTTCTTTCCGAACTGCCCATCTGGATCTTCTACCTTGTCGTTTCCACTTGTGTATACGGGCGCAGATCATGTGTATAATATTAGAGGATTGTCAAGGCGTTCGCTATTCCCCTCTCTTCTACGCTGTACATGACGAACGAGCCGGTTGTGGCCATCAAAATAATGTTAAACATGCCTTCTTAATGTACTCTCCTTCTCATATGACATATATATGTGACTGAGTGGTCCAAAGTACCTCGCAATGCCTGAACTTATCCAATTCCTTTGAGCGTTCATCTTTGATGACAAATGCACTTTTGCGCGTGTTAACACTGTCAGATCACTCTTCTCATCGCAGCAAGGAAGAAGAACAACATCAGCTAGCAAAAGCTTCCTCAATCTCGCGGCGATCAATACAAGAACCTATTTACAATGCTTTCGCAATGAGATAGTTGCAAGCCATTCAAGGCTGAGCGTAATGTACACACGAGATAGATAGAGTGACAAATGCATGGTCTCCGCCACGTTCATCAACCTCGGCGCCGGTTAACTAGCCCCACCTCGTCGTTCTCCGCTGCTGAACATCTACACGTCAAGTCGCGACCAAACCTCCCTCATCCGACTATTTTGCTCTCTCTTACATACGATTCGGCTCTTCTTCTCCGGATATTACTAGCACTTACTTGTGTCTTTCCTTCTTTCCGACACATACTCACAATGTCCTTTCTTGGTGGCGCAGAGTGCTCAACTGCGGGCAACCCCCTTAGCCAATTCACAAAACATGTCCAAGACGACAAATCATTACAGAGAGACCGCCTGGTTGGGAGGGGACCAGGCGGGCTCCAGGAGGGCATGCGAAGCCAGCAGATGGGCGGCGGATCTGATGCGGTGCGTATTCCGTGCTTCTTTGTGAAGAAGAGCCAGACCTTCTTGTTGTCTGAGCCGCCTTCATAAAGCAAACTGAGCTAATTACTGCCCTTAGATGATGAACGAGTTCATGCAACAGCCTGCACATCTACTCCAAGGACATGGACCGGCATCCCCGTTTGCCATGGAACAGATGCGGCGCGAGCTGGAGCGCGCACAACACAGCGGATCGCCAGGCTGGGCAACGGAATTCGACCCTGGTATGGAGCAGCAGATGCCCATGGGCCCAGGCATGCAAGAAAGGTCCGCAGGGTTCAATCCCGCCGAATTCGCGAAATACCAACAGATGAACTCCACAGCGCGGACAGCAAGCCCAATCGTAAACTCACAGTCGCCCATGATGGGAGGATACCAGCGGCCGATGGGCATGGGAATGAATGGAATGGGCATGGGTATGGGCATGGGCATGGGAATGGGAGGCATGATGCAGCAACCATATGCCCCGCAAAACTTCCAGCAGCCCATGCAAGACTCGGGGAAGGGAAAAGCCCGTATGGTGGAGCTCGACGAAAAAGACTGGGAAGCCCAGTTCGCACAACTAGAGAAGACGGACCAGTCACAAGACTTGGATGCACTGGATGCAGAGGCGAACGCGAAGATGGAGGCGGAGCTGAATGAAATGGACAGGTCAGTACATAACGAGACCGCCGACGTCGATTTCGGTGATTTCGATTCTGTTTGGAGAGGCATTCAAGCTGAGACTGAACTCGGCAGACAACTTGCGAACGAGGAGAACTTCGCCGACGGCATGCACATGGGCGATTCAGACCAGTGGGAAGGCTTTGATGGACTCAATACGCATACTGTCCGCGGCCCTCCAACGGGCGACTACCTATTCGAACAAAACAACATATTCCAGGACGTTACGAACTCATTCGAAGAAGGGATAAAGATCATGGAAGACGGTGGGAATCTCTCATTAGCAGCCCTTGCTTTCGAAGCTGCAGTACAAAAAGACCCACAGCATGTAGCAGCCTGGGTTAAACTCGGAGAATCACAAGCGCAGAATGAGAAAGAAACACCCGCAATCCGCGCCCTCGAACAAGCACTAAAGCTCGACCCCTCAAATCTTGAAGCTTTAATGGGCCTTGCAGTATCATACACAAACGAAGGCTACGAAAGCACCGCATACCGAACCCTAGAACGCTGGCTCGCCACGAAATACCCAAGCCTCCTCAGCGAACCTTTATCTTCAGACGCAGAAATGGGCTTCACAGACCGGCATCTCCTGCACGAAAAGGTCACTCAACTCTTCATCAAAGCCGCACAACTCTCCCCATCTGGCGAACAAATGGACCCCGACGTGCAAGTCGGATTAGGTGTACTATTCTACGGCGTAGAGGAATACGACAAAGCAGTCGACTGTTTCGGTGCCGCCCTCGATAGCACGGAATCTGGGATCGCAAACTCATCCTCACAAGTCCATCTCCTCTGGAACCGACTTGGCGCCACCCTCGCCAACTCTGGCCGCAGCGAAGAAGCAATTGACGCATACTCCCGCGCCCTGTCCTTCCGACCCAACTTCGTCCGTGCGCGCTACAACCTTGGCGTGTCGTGTATAAATATAGGCTGTTTTACTGAAGCTGCACAGCATCTTCTTGGTGCGCTATCTATGCACAAGGTAGTGGAAAAGGAAGGCAAGGAAAGGGCGAGGGAGGTGGTTGGTAATGGGGTTAGTGAGAGCGATCTCGATAATATGATTCACCAGAACCAGAGTACGAACCTTTATGATACGCTGAGGAGGGTGTTTGGACAGATGGGTAGAAGGGATTTGGCGGATATGGTGGGGCCGGGGTTGGATGTCGAGAAGTTTCGGGGAGAATTTGAGTTTTGAGGAACCTGGGGAAATGAATGATTGGGTGGATGGTGGAGATTCGGCGTATGTGGAAAGGGTGTTGGAGAGGGAAGAGAAGATGAAGAGGGGAGAAAAGTCGAGTGGAACAGTATATAGGGAGGAGGAAGAAGATGTTGGGGATGGTTGCTGTATTATGACAAGGGAGGTGGAATCGGATTGCATATGGAGAGTCCACGGGCACGTTTAGGCTCGATTGTCATGAATAGGACTGATTATAGATCAAAAGAATCGTCTTGAGATGTACGCCGATACCATGTTCGACATTATATCACTCAGAGCTAGAGCACAGTCTTGATATTTGAAAAGCCGTTATGTTCGGGATTATTTTGTACGTATAAACATTAATTTAAGTAGCTCATGCCCTCGAAGCACTTAGTAAGGCACCGTTGCCTTCTTCTCAGACCCCTTGGTCCTCTCAAGGTAGTGGATCGCGCCCTTGGTCTTGGCACAGTTGGTGAAGTAGCTCGCCGACGCATCAACGGGCTCTGTGTTCAATTCTTGCGGGCGTCCGTGGACGTAGTCGTAGTACCAGACTGCAAAGCACGCAATTAGCCACATTCACTCGAGCATGACAACGGTGGACTTGAACTTACCTTCGCTAAAGTTGATGTATCCGTTATCCGTGCTGCCCTTTCCGGCCTCGGTGGCGTTGTAGCGTGGCCCCGAGCATCCAATAAATGGCAGCCCGCCGTGTTTCTTCTTCAGTACCTTTGCAATCTTCTCGTACGTGTATGTCGTGTGGTTAGATGGCTTGATGTCTGCGGACTTGAGCCACTTGAAGGTCGGCACTTTCTTGTAGTACTTGATTGTTGTCTCGAAGAAGTCGACGACTTCCTCGTGCTGCTTGTAGGCGGGGCCGTAGCAGGGGGTGTTGAAGGTCGAGAAACAGGTGGCGTGCTTGCTGAACTCGTGGCCCCAGAACCTTAGACAGAGTTAGTGGATTGGGATATGGATGGGAGGCGAAGAGGGAATTACCCGGCGTTATCTTGGTTTTGAGCAATCCAGTATGTGTTCATGTACTCCAAGAGATCGGCCTTTCCGAATGGCTCGAGGAAAGTTCCAATGTTGGGCCCAGTGTACGCTGGCACGGGTGTTCCATCGGGCTTTCCAGTCGTTGTATTTGGTGACGGAATGGGATCATATTGACGCGTGAGGTCGCAGTATTGGGTGTAACTTCCATTGCAAAAGTCGGGCCAGAGACCGTGAAGTGTCCATGAATCAGTGGGAAGAACTTGGCCTTGTCTCTCTCCTCCTGTGTAAGTGCTCCAAAACTGTGTGCTGAGAACAAGACCGCCGAAAGTTTCTACGCAGCACGAATCAACCTTGGAGAGATCCTGTGGCGGGCAAGATAGGAGTGGCTGCTGGAGGAGACATGTGTGGTTCAAGTTGCTCTGGCCAGGGTATAGTTGTGCTGATGCTACTCCAGAGAGGAGGAGCAGGGCTCCGGTTTGCGTGGACCTCATTCTGACCTCAATTGACAAGTGCAAGATTCCGCAAGTAAAAGGGACCTCAATTGACAAAACACAGAGAGTGAATTGAAATTTTAAAGATTGGGCTAACACCTACTTTATGAAGTTCACCACTCCGAAGCTCGTTTCCCGAAGCGGAAGGTGAGCGAAGAGAACCGGGTTGGCGGCGAACAGCGACAGTACCTTGCAGGAGGGCTAGGGTGCGAGCATTCTCCCTCGTGCCCGTATTGATTGGATGAGGCTCTGATAAGACTATTTACAACTTCCTGCATCGTGAGCTAATGGGGTGCATGCCCCGAGCTATTGGTGGTGGGAAGACGGACATCTCGGTCTGGAAGCTATTGTAGGCATCTGGAAGTGTTTTTCACGTATTTGATGGACGCGAGGGTGTATAGAGTGGATACCGAGGCTTCCGATGACCTGGGAAGCGGGATGGAGATCATGTTGAAAGGGTGCTGAACAAAGATGGGGAAGAAGCCAAGGATATTCTCTGATGGTCTGAGCTTGCCACATGCCATCATTGACAGCATCATCAATGGATCCACTCAGACTTCTAACATCCAGCATGGAAACGAAGAGACAATCAAAAAGAATGCTTTTTTACCTCGATGGCGATGGCCAGTCTGACGCTCACTCATCGCTTCGCATTGAACCGGGCCAATCGTTTGCCCGACACCTCCGCATTCCGTCGCTTTTTGATCCTCCATAACTCCGTTGCTACCATCCCATATAGCCCCTTCCCCCAGCATTACCATGCCATCAAACCACCATATTCTCAAATATCTAATAGAGAAATGTCGACGACTATTTCATCCACCGTGACTCCTCTCCCCTCCAACCTCCCCGCATCCTCGACAACCCCGCCATCCCACCATGTGGGGACGCCTCCAACATCGTTCAAGAACCCATGGCCTTCATTCAGTACTCCAGGTATACCGTCATTAATAAGGACACGTATCGGCACCTCAGCTAAGAACTTCGTCCCCGTCCCCTCTTCCCGCGAAACCCTCGTGCAAGTCCGCCAACCCGTCTTCAACACGCCTGAGAACGGACTAAAAGCAACATGGATTGGGCACGCATCCTTCTTGATAGAAACCACAAGAGTAGAGGGTGCAGAGAGAGGGGTCAGGATAATGTTAGACCCGGTATGGAGCGAAAAAGTAGGACCATATGGCCTTGTGGGCCCTGTCAGATTCACACCTGTGCCGTGCACGATCGACAAACTACCACACATCGATGTAGTATGTATCAGCCATGACCACTACGATCATCTCGATTCCCCCACCCTGAAAGCCCTCAATACCAAGCAAAATGGTGATTTGAAGTTTTTAGTTGGGTTAGGGTTGAGGAGCACCCTGGTGGGGCTAGGCGTGGGCATCAGGCCTGAGCAAGTCACAGAAATGGACTGGTGGGATGGTATCACGATTTCAAAGAAAGGCCTAGGAAGTGTTGAGCTCGTGTGTACGCCGGCACAGCATCAGAGCGGGAGATCGCCGTGGTCCTTCTGGAAGAGTTTGTGGTGCAGTTGGGTCATCAAAGAGCCCTCCACCACGTCCAACCCAGGAAAAAGACTATTCTTCGCAGGCGACACAGGCTACTGCCGCGTAACCTCCGACACCCATCTTTCGCACCACGACGCTCCACATCCTCCTTGCCCCGCCTTTACCGAAATTGGCGAACTACACGGACCCTTCGATCTAGCACTTCTACCAATTGGCTGTTATTCCCCGAGATCAGTGCTATCGGGGCAGCACTCGAGTCCAGAGGATAGTATCACAATACATAGAGATGTGAAAAGTAAGAAGAGTATCGGGATGCATTATGGGACGTTTCGAGGGGCCCTGAGCGCGAACTATGAGCCGGTTACAGAGCCACCTGAGCGGTGGAAAAAGGCGGCTGAGGCTGAAGGGTTGACGTGGGGAGAGGAAATTGGGCTTTGTGATATTGGGGAGACAGTCGTTGTTTAGATTGGATTTACTGAGTGGGCACGAAGACCACTTGTCGAGACATGGTAGAAGTTAGCGTGCAATTCGTGTTACCTAGCGTCCTCGTTTTGGCTGATGAACACACATGTAGTACACAATTCCAGTAACAAGTTTGTAATGTCAGATTTACTTCCGAGCAAAATTATGTCACTGTAAATTTTTTATCACTGTGCACGTCGCATACTGAAGTCTTCAGATTCTTTACATTGACAGTCAAAACCATCTTGACTCGAAACTGTGAACTGTTCACCCACCGCTTCAAATAACCGCTTCAGACTCTTATTCTCCTTTTAATTCATGAATTTTGAGTACTATGGCTCCTCTATACCAATATTCGTGATGTCATTAAAGCCATTTATGGACGGAATGAGCATTCAACTTTTCACTTCAAAGGCTTTCAGAGATATAAACTAAGCATTACAATGCTGACATTCGCCACTTCTAAACAACATCGTCTTCTTCAATTGCGATTCACCTTTGTGTCAGATTTGCTCCGTTGTTCTCCTTTTGTTCCGAGCCTCGATTTAGATATCTTTGTTCTATTGTACTAGACAATGTACTGTTTCTTGCAATATATATAACATAGAAGTCAAGACGTTTCCTCCATCGTTATCAATCTTCTAAGATTTCTCAATCTACTACCATTTATCATTTCCCCAAACTTTCTTACTACAGTCAAGAACCTCATCAGTATGGTTGCAACTCTGCGAACACGGACAGTGGTCGCGCCGGTTTTCGATTACGGAAACTGTCCGTCTGGCACGAGACTTCAGTCTACGCACTTTCATACAAACGCAGATCGCAAGTTGATTGTTAACGGCGCCCACACATCGCGAACAAACCCTTATACTCCCAGAAACATCAATTTTATTGAATTTAATCCTAGCGATGGGGTTGATGCAGAAAAGCCCTGGAACATAATTACTTCAAGGTGGTCAGCTGATAATAAGTCGAAAAAGTGGTCACCTCCTTTTGCCAGTGCTGTCCTTAATACTGACGTAGACGAGATTGGGGTTACAAGAGCAAAACTCCGCAATTTTTACCGTAAAAACAACAACACCACACTAGGAGAGCCTCGATGTCTTGGGAAGTGGTGCTGGCAGCAGGCCAAACCTACCGGTGACTCTCTTTGTGGGCCTGGCGCTAAAGGCCTTGCATGCGATCACAATCTTCCTCAGTGGATGCAGGGATGTGCAGACTGGCAAGACCGAATTGAGCTGCGGGCAGCCACGGTAGACGGCATGGGCATAGCTGCATTCTCGAAAGTCGCTTGGTCCAAGGACGACATTCTGGGTCCATATCTTGGTAAGCTGATTCCTATAAAGACTGACAATACAGACTATTGTCAACAGATCAAGATTGGGGCAGTGTTCAGCTCTAACACCCCGCAAAAAGTCGCATATATCGATGCAGAAGAATGCGGGATATGGACACGTTTTGTAAACCATGATTGTCTTCACAACACACACTCCGTGGAAGAAAAAGTGGGTAACGTCCCTCCACGCGTGCCGGAAAACCACCTGTGCCGGAAAATATGAGGGGTAGTTTGACTTCAAGTGACTATAAATCGGCACACACGTTGTGCTACTCTAGAAACCTAAATAAATAATGTGCTAGGGCTACTATTAAACATTAAGAGCCTCTCCTACCTAAAAATTACTATCATGTTGACGCCTTCCGCGCCTTCTTTGCAGACAGCCTTATTTTGTCGCAAAATTAACTTCCCTTACCACAGCACTACTAATGAGTTCATCCTGCTTTTTAACACTGTAGAACTGTCCCATCTAAGCCTGCAGGTCTTATTACGGTGCCAGGAAGTCATCTTCAGCTTTGTGCCTGCTGTTGCACGCAGATTCGCGCAAGATCGCTACACTGGTCGGTACCTCTAATTCAAGCGATTGCTAATCCTGGCTAGAGCAAAACAACTCCGCGCATTCCACGTAATCAGAACGATGTAATTAATTTACTTCTGAAGCTGGGCTTGTGGCTGGCAGTCCTGTGGCTGTGCATAGACTTGCAGCCTTGCCTGCTGGACGACTGCGCCTCAGCCCGTCACGGCTGCGAGCAGGCAGCCTGCAAAGACGCGCCATGAGCCTGAGCAGCAGCACACCTATGCCCCTCTCTGACCTACAATTCACGCTCTGCACAAGACTCTCTCCCTAGTTCAATTCTTTCGTAGCAACTGCAAATGCCGAGCCGACGTCAGAGGAGGCGTTTCAGGAGAGGAAGCAGACATTCGGCTTGTGGTGAGCTCGACTGGTGGATCGGACCTGCCAGAATGCGTCGCGGTGAGGGTTTCCTTGGCATGCCCAACAAACCAATGTACTGCCGTGCTCCTTGTATGCAGCAGCAGCCACAGTACTGATTTTGGCCGCTTCCGTCTTCTTCATCATGCGCTGCAGACGCCCTTCAGCCGTCAGAAGGCAACCACGACTAATTCCATCTCAGTCCTTTCAACCACCGGTTCATCCTTTCCCTTTTGACAAATTGCCTCACGCTCCAACATTACTAAGTCTATCCCTTCACGCGCAGCTCACTACACTTTGGCACCCTTTAAGCGCTGAGATAGAGCACTGTATTACGGCGATTTTAACATGCCTAGGAGAAGGCTTACTAGTAACAGCAACGATGCCCCTGCCTATACAGATTTAAAGAAACTAAGAGTTAGTGACCCGGAAAGTGTCTCGACAGAAGCCTCTCAGCAGAAACGAGCAAACGAGGACTACACCGTCGGCTGGATTTGCGCCATCGAGCCCGAGTACCTTGCCGCACAGCTCTGTCTCGACGAAACGCACCCTTGCCTAACACGTCGCCCGTCACCGAATGACACCAACACGTACATTCTCGGAAAGATCAATAACCACAATGTCGTTATCGCCTGCTTGCCTGATGGGTCGTATGGCACGTCATCTGCAGCAAACGTCGCTACAAACATGCTGCATAGCTTCCCCAACGTCAGAATCGGTCTGATGGTTGGCATTGGTGGCGGTGCTCCAACTCTTGATAGTGATATCCGCTTAGGCGATATTGTAGTCAGTTCCCCTGTAGATGGAAAAGGCGGCGTGTTCCAGCACGACTTTGGCAAAAAAATACAAGAGCAGGACTTCCAAGAGACAGGGTTCTTAAATCGGCCGCCAACAATCCTGCTAACAGGAGTCATGAGCCTTAAGGTTGATTACAGGAGAAAACCCAGCAGCCTTGAAAAGGCTATTAACCGTATTCTTGAGAAGGAGGAAGAAGAGCTACAAGAAGAACTTGGCCGACCAGACGCGAACACCGACATTCTGTGCCGAAGTGATTGCGTCCATCCCGCAAATAGCAAAGCGCCTTGTGTGAAAGCATGTGGTATAGATCCCGCAAACTTGGTACTATCACGACCGGAACGCAGACGACCGCGGAGCCCGGTGGTCCACTACGGATTGATTGCTTCGGGAAACCAGTTAATGAAAGATGCTTTGCATCGGGATGAACTTGCAGAGAAATGGAAGGTTCTCTGTTTTGAGATGGAGGCAGCAGGCCTGATGAATGACTTTCCCTGCTTAGTTGTTCGTGGTATATGCGACTACTCGGACTCGCATAAGAACAAGGAATGGCAAGGATATGCAGCGATTGCAGCCGCCGCGTATGCGAAGGATCTTCTGTACAGAATCCCGCCAAGCAGAGTTAAGGATGAGAGGAGGATTGGCGAGCTTGTCTCTAATAGTTAGTTCATCTTCAGCTTCTTTAAAGTAGTAATATGCATCTAATACCAAATGCAGTTCATGACGGCGTATCCAAGATTAACGAATCTCTTGGAAATATAGTGTCCACACTAGAAAGGCCTGAAACCCGTGAAATTCTTAACAGCTTACGCAGTACGGATCCAAGTGACGACAAGAAGCGCATTGAGGAAGATAAGGGCGGGTTGTTAGAAGACTTATACCGCTGGGTTCTCGTTAACCCTAGCTTCCAGCAATGGCATAACAATCCCAATAGCCCACTCTTGTGGGTCAAGGGTGATCCAGGCAAGGGCAAGACGATGCTACTCTGCGGCATTATCAACGAACTGCAGAAGACAACAGCTAAAACGGACCTTATATCCTACTTCTTCTGCCAGGCCACCAACGAGTGCATCAACAATGCCACAGCTGTGCTGCGAGGCATGATGTACTTGCTTGTCAATCAGCAGCCATCGCTGATCTCGCACATGAGGAAAAAATTCGACCATGCAGGCAAAGCCCTCTTTGAGGATGCAAATGCTTGGGTTGCTATAACGGGGATCTTCACGGATATGCTGCAGGACCCAAGCTTGAACACTACATACCTAATTATTGACGCACTGGATGAATGCGTTACGAACTTGCCAAAGCTGCTTGACTTTGTTGCAAAGCAGTCATCTCTGTCTTCTCGCGTTAAGTGGATTGTCTCCAGCCGCAACTGGCCAGACATTGAGGAACGTTTAGAGCAGGCAGGCCACAAGATGGTGATAAGCCTTGAGCTGAATGCAGAGTCTGTGTCGGCAGCTGTTAACGTCTTTATCCAGCAGAAGGTGTCTCAGCTAGCAGAGCAGAAGAAGTACGACGCGCCAACCTATGACGCGGTGTTGGCGCATTTGACATTAAATGCAAATAACACCTTCCTCTGGGTAGCGCTAGTGTTTCAGAACCTTCAAGCAACGGCAAAACGAAATGTTCAAAAGAAGCTTAAGTTGTTCCCGCCTGGACTAAACGCCCTGTACAAGCGGATGATGGAGCAGATTAGCAAGTCAGAAGATGCTGAACTCTGCAAGCAGGTGCTAGCATCGATCGCGCTCGTGTATCGGCCAATCACGCTGAAGGAGCTAGTAGCCCTTGTCGAACAGCTCGAAGACATAGTCGACAACTCGGAGTTATGGGAAATTATCGGCCTTTGTGGCTCATTCCTCACCTTGCGGGACAACATTGTTTACTTTGTACATCAATCAGCCAAGGACTTTCTCTTTGCAGAGGCGTACAATGAAGTCTTTCCGTCTGGGAGGGAAGAGGTTCACTACAAAATCTTCTCAAGATCTCTCCAGATTATGTCCAGGACGCTAAAACGAGATATGTACAGTCTAGACACATTAGGATATCCTGCTGATCAGGTTCATCAACTAAAACTAGACCTAGACCCGTTAGCAGCATCCCGCTACTCGTGTGTCTACTGGGTTGATCATCTATGCAACTTAAATCTCACAACTTCTGCAATCTATACAGACAATTTGCAAAGCGGAGGCGTTGTTGATGTGTTCCTAAGGAAAAAATATTTGTACTGGGTAGAAGCTCTTAGTCTATGCAAGAGTATGTCGAATGGAATAGCCTCAATGGTAAAGCTAAAGTCCTTAGTCCAGGTAAATAAGAAATAAGTAATCTAGTTAACGTTAGATTTTTTTAGCTAACACAAAATAGGGGATAGGAGAAGCAACTTCGTTCATTAAACTTGTTTATGATGCGCATCGGTTTATTATGTATCACAAGGGAGCAATTGAGAGTAGCCCTCTTCAGGCATATGCATCTGCACTGTTGTTTAGTCCAACAAGGAGCTTAATAAGAGAACTGTTCCAGCATGAAGAGCTAAAATGGATTAATATTAAGCCGGCTATAAAGGACAGCTGGAGTGCGTGCCTGCAGACGCTTGAGGGGCATTCTAGCTCGGTTACCGCT
>BLYF01000178.1:24450-97616 GCA_014905255.1 Herpotrichia juniperi | reverse complement strand
GGGGGGGTGTAAAGTGAAAGTCAGTGGATTGATCACCAAAGAGGGATAGCATCCAAATGAGCTGTCACTCTAGCGTTGTGTACGCTAGCCAAGTATAGACCGACTATTCACTCTTATGGTACGTTCACTCTTCAATCCTTACCTTTCGGAGGGGAAGAAAATGAAACTCGAAAGCCCATAAACACGACAGGCAATGGTGTCAAATCGATAGTATCATATGTCTATAAATGTTGTACATTGGCAGTTGATGCAATCACAAGTGTATTCGGAAAACTAAAAGTACAGTATTGGATACTAAATGATAACCCTTAAGCATTGCTCTTAATACTTCCAGGACGTATGACTAGGCCATCATCGCGTACGGCATTGAGCCATAATGGAGTAGCAAGAACAAACATGGTAAAGTCGCGACAAGCGAGGCGGTACGCTCGCTCGTTGATGAATTTACAGTCTCACTTATGGTAAGACAGTCGATGGCGCGTAACCCCTCGTTGTTTTGATGGTTGATGTGAATTCCAGAAGAAGCCAAGTAATCCATGATTTGGAAATCGGATTTTCGTGTTGCCATATGGAGAAGTGTGTCACCATTCAGACAGCGAGCGTTGATGTTAGCCCCCAGCTTTACCAGCTCTTGTATTTGGGAAATCACGAAATTTCGCGAGATCCAAGAAAAACCATATAACGCTTTAGCCAAGAAAAGAGTAAGTGGAGTGTATCCTTCGTCGTCGTATCCGTTGATATTGCATCCATCCCATTCGAAGGGATACATTGGCAGCTTAGTGGGTCGCTGTTCCGGAAATTCTTGTGTGTACATCACTAAGTGTTGTACTACTTGCTTGTGTAGTATGGTCCTGCCTTTGTAGCTTTTATTGTTTAGATTTTTAGGACTAGACATGATCGAAAGTGCACATGGATGCAACGTTTGAAGGTCCAGGTTTCCTTTGAGGTATTCAACTAAGTAGGCACCTGCGGAGTCTTTTTGTTGTGCGAGTACCTCGATTCTGCGTTGCCACTTTTGACTCTTTTGTTCGAAAAGAAGTGTGATCCAACTCATACGAAAACATGGGCGAAGGCAGAGAAGGACAAGAAAGCTCCGTCCGTTGTGATCAAGATGATCAAAATTGAATTGACGCTGCTCTAGGCGATTCATCAAGGTCAGAAACTCTAATGCCTCAGATATTGAAACGTCAAATCCGTGCGGGTCTAAGACGAAGAGAAAGTTGTGACCATCGTTGTTTATAGCATTCAAGTCCGGCGTATTTTCAATAATCTGCAGCAACACGGACAAAGGAGCAGCAGTGCGAGCGGCGAAGAAAAGTGCATTGTTTCCATAGCTATCAGTCTCTGTATAGACACATGCTGTTCCGTCCACTCCAAGCATGGGAGGTAAAGTGATGGATGTATTGTTTACTGACAACGTGGCTCGGATAATTTCGTGGTGAATACAATTGTTTGTTTCCGAGCAGCCATGGCATGTGGCAAGTAACGCCGTATTGTGTTTTCGTACTGTCTCTAGATGTCGCTGCAGGACTTCAGAGACATAGTTGATTGGTTGGGGACGTTGGACGTTCTCAAACCCCAGCAACTGTGGTTCTAGAATGCTTTGAGGAGAAATTTCACTAAACGTTGGATCGTTCTGCCTTGACGTTTGAAGAATTGAGTCACAAATCGAAGCACTTGATTCTTGAAGGGAAAACCGGCCCAGGAGGCTCACAATCTCCGAGATACACGAGGATGTGCGGCTTCCTCTCCTCAAGATATTCCGAAACTTATCTCTGTAACTCGAAATGGACGTGGTGCGAGTTGGCCCCCTCGAGCTCATGCTAATGCTCATTGTATCGCTCTCCTTCGAGATTGGATGATTTGATGATCCTGCAGAGTTGTTCCTCGTTCGGACGTGATATGAACCAGACTGACAGGAAGCAGAATAGTCGCATGATATATTTGACGAACAGTCATTTGCTTGCATACCGAGGATTCGAGGTGACCTTCTGGCTATTCGATCTGATTCTGGATCTGGTGTCATGCTATTCGTATCGGAGATTGCGCCTCTCGTCTCAGTAGATTCTATTTTGTTGCAGGACGGATTTCCATTAGGAGACCCAGGGTTGGTGTTTGGCGGCTTGAAGAGTTTCGTACAGCGAACTCGGGTTCGAAGAGTCTCAGTGTTAATAGTACAGAAATCTTGATATCTTTCCAAGAGGATCTTGCGTAGAATTAACTGTGAGTTCCGTATCCTGTCAAGTCAATATAACGTGTCGTTGGATTCGTGTAGACTACTTACTTTGGCTTGAACGCTCCATCGCTGAGTACATTCACAAGTCGTAGTATCTCCGTTAAGTGTAGACCGCATAGTCGAAGTACTATTAGGACTTGAAGATAATGATCTGGCCATTCACTCGGTCGACCTATTTCTTTGATGTTGCTCGTGGATGATGCTACCTGTCGCTTTTGTATACGTTTGACCGCGTCCATGAATATAGGATGTGAAATGGTTGAAGTATTGAGCTGGGACATAGAACGATCTAATCCAAATAATATCATGCTTAAGTACTGATACCAACTTGCCACATGGGGAAAGGGGCTTCGCACTGCAATCAAACATGGTAGGCGTCATTGTAGTTGAGAAGCGGTGACCCTCACCATCTTTTGGGCGCGCCAAATTGTGCCACACGCCCTACTTCGGTTATCAGTACTTGAAACAGGCGCTCAAATCGAGATGTTCAAGGGCAGGGGTTGCACAGGGCCGAGCACCTACCATGACAGTGCAGAAGCTGACGCGGATAGCTAATTTCTGAGTTGTGGTTAAGTCTCTCTATTATCTCCTCGCCGAAATCCTAATCCTAATACAAGAGTGAGCCAGTCATGTCAATGCTGAACTACACCTGTTTCGGCAACAGCTTTACCATTGGTGGCTTAGCCTTTACGATGTTGAGTATAGCGCCATATAGATATGGCCTTGTAACTGGTAAGGCGAGTGTTGGAAGCGGAATGGTGGAGAGCGGCGGAAGCCTTCGAGATTCCGCGCTAGGACTGCTCATTTTCGGAGTTTGCAGGGATATGAGGCCTGACCACGGCGTAGTAATGGCCCCGGCGCTCATCATGCATACGCCTCGTACGATAGAGATAACGATACTGCCTAAGTCACACAGAAATACTATGTTCCGATATCCGCAAACTGTATGTACGTATTTGGAAAGATTTCCTATATGTTTACCGTATGTTCCTAAAGCGAATGGTGATCCTTACGTATGCACGAGATTTACTTTCAAGGATTACACGATGCACTGATACCGATATTTAGAGGGTTAATAACACGGACCAACACGCAAGAAGTCATCTTGGATGATTGGTCCGGTTTCAAGCCTTCTTCTGCAAACGGATTGAAATATGCAAAGCGTGACAGCGGACGGCTGCGCGAACAAGGCGGAGATTCAACTGCATGTGCATCATTATTGGGAACCGTTAGCGAGGGATGTGCGGGCTGCGAAGGAAGTGCATCTTGAACATTGCAGTACAGAGAGTGGCGCTGTCTCAATGGAGATGAAGCGCAGCCGCAGAAGTCTCGAATACAACGATTGATCGTCGATGATTGTTCTTAGGCGTTTTTGCTCACCGCAAATTGAGAGTTGACAGGTTGATGCGAATGCAGAGGAGGCTTAGAGTGCGCAAAAAGTCAAGAATTTGAACGGGAGACAGACTGGGAAGAAGTACAAGTTCGGCTCATGGAGTCTCAAGTCAGCGTCAATAAACAACACGATACCCTCTAGCTTACTAGAAATCTTCAAATATGAGCACCACGCCAGGTCAAGCCCCAAGTGAGTGAAGAGAACGCTTCTTTGCAAAAGTTAAAGTCTAGGGCTGACAAAACACATTCCTAGACGTTCTCGCAATTGACATCTTTTCACTCGTCTCAAGCATACTCCAAGTTATCTTGCAATTTGTTGCTGTTATCCTGATTTACTGCACACGTAGGCGGTCTTAAATAAGGTATACCGCTCCATCCAATCTTTAAATGTCAGCAATAACAAAAAAGGGCATAATTTCTGGACTCGAGTGTGAATCAGGTGTATTGAAGCTGGCTGTGTGTTGAGGTGGTAATGGAACGTTCGACATGAGGAAACTGAAGACTTAAGAGGAGGAAGGCCATTGAATGGATCATGATGGATAATATATTTAATGAAATTGACTCATAATAAAAAATACGCTGCTTCTGAAAAGCCCTGGAGTGTTTCCTTGTTGAAGCCTGACGAGATTTCTTGAGCGAAGTGTTGCTTCATTTAAGGCCTGTAAGTTAGAGCGAGTCAAAGCTACTTTTATAAGCAAGCACAATGACGCACACTTATATGACCGCATGGACCTCCCAGGGATGTAGACCAAATTATTGTAAACTTGCAGCTCATTCTACACAGATACGAAAACTATGAAAGCAAAGGAAAATCTAACGATCACAAGTTCCACACTATATGATTGTCTCTGGAAGACAGATGAGATTTTGCGACTCTAAATGTGGCAGAAGATCAGCTGGGCTCTACGTTAGCCGTTTCATTCAACGCTGGGTCAATGGTGAACGAGAATCTGAAACACAGCAGCAGTAGGCGCTCAAATATACAGTTCGACCGCTTTGCATTTTGATTTGGAAGTGTAAAACTAAGCACATGTCTAGTTCTAAGTATAAGAAATACACATAACACTTAAGGCCCATTGATTACATATGTATCAGCTGAAGACTGTTCATACAGATATTCTAGCGAACATTGCATTGCAAACACCGTGCATATGGTTATCGACGCAGAAGTTCCATCTTCAAATGTTCTTCTCTTCGTTCACAATGGGGTGACCATCATTGAAGTATCGTTTGATATGAAGACAGACCGTCAAGCCATAAACAGAGGCCAAAGTATGGCGCAGTGGCTGGCACGCAGCTCGCAAATACGGGTAGAGTGTATTGCGCATTGTCAATTATATGTGCAACGCACTCCTCCAGGTTTCTCTCCAGCGCTAAGCCGTATCCATTCAACCTCCAAAAACGATCTCCTGATACACTTTACTTTGCATGTGATTTTAGTTTCAATACTTTAACAGGCAACCATCTGTACGTCCCGCCCCACCTTATGTACTCTTCCTAGCTAGTAAGGATTGTCACTTGCCTTTTGGCTTTGAGTTTAGCGGCTGGCTTTTTCCTTTCCGTGATTATATGGGTCTCTCTAGCGTGCGTGCGGAGGGAACTTCCGACCTCAAAATCTATCCTGTGCAAAAGTTGATGCAATCCGCTATTGGTCCGTTGAGCTTTCACCTCGCCAATGCGCTGCCAAGATTCAACGCACCAATGCATGCATAAATTAATGAAGAGGCTCTGCTTGACGCGTAGGGAATCATATAATTAGCACTTGTGCAGATCCTGCCTCTATAGCCTAGCGAGCTCCTACTAAATTTTAGGGTAGTTTAGCTAGACGGTTGTGGAGACGCGAGCCGGAATGCGCGGCTCGTTGAGAAAATCACCTGCCAAAGAAATCCACCAATCTCTGCATACGATTAATTATTTTATCTCCAACCAATCAACACTCTGATCCTCGCTACGCAAACAGCGCGAGTAAGTTCCTGGGCAGGTTATAAAATTGTGGATAGTCCCGTGCACCATGCAAGGTCAGCATGTCGGAGGCTCAACGTTCAGGGGTCTACCAGTACACTGGAGACTTGATCAGAGATTTTGATATTCAGAGCTTGATGTTAGCACAGAAGAAAAAATGGGGCGTAAGGAGTAGAATGCTCCGAGTTCCGCGGGGCTGAGTATAGGGTTTTGCAAGATTCAGCGGTATGCAGGCGGTGACTGTTCGTCATGTGGACAAGGCATAGTCAAGGCCTAGAACATGATGCATCACTGGCCTCGAAAGATCATCACTGATGCTGAAAATTGGATCGACACTCACTGCAAAGGTGAAGACCGGAGAATATATTCCAAATGTAAAAGTCCGCTGGGAATATGTGGCCAAACGCGGGTACCGAAGTCAAATATCTGACCTCATGACCTGGACCACATTGCCATCAAACGCTCACTAACCGCAAGCTCGCGAGCGAGTCTCCTAGGTCTCATGTCTTCTCAGATTTTGTTTATCTACATCCATGATCTCCCGGTCCACCTTTCCTACCAAGCGCTAGTCCTCCAGGGAAGAAGGCCCTTTTCGGTACCTTGCCATCTCCACACTGCCACTGCCCATCCTGTCTCGTAAAGTTGGCCCCCTCCGCCCTCCCAATCCCATCCCCATTCCCCCTCATTCCCCCTCATTAGCAGATATGCCCGCCCTTGGCTCAATAGCATTTTTGAGTACCCCTTCTCTACACTCTCGCTAATCGTCCTCTTTAGAAACTCACAGAACCTTTCTTTCGTCGGCGTAGCGATACCTGTACTCGTCAAGAAGTCAGAGAAATCGCTGACGGTGTGGATCTGCCGTGTCCTGTGGGCGATAGAGGTAGAAATAGATGAAGAGGGCGCGCCATGGGACTGAAACAATTTGTTGTTGAGCTCGAGACGGACTTGGTCCGGCGTGAGGGTCTTTCCATGTGCATCGCCGCGGGCGGTGGAACTAAAGAGCTTCATAAACATGAGCAAACGATATGAGGTTTGAGAGGTTTCAAACGTCTTCAGAAGACGGTAGTTGGAGGATTGGTTGGGCTCGATGTATGCAAGTTCTGGGTGGCTCCCAAGCATCTAGACGACATTGCGTAGGATGGCTTCTTGGACGATGGTTTCTGTGAGTCTGGAAGTGAGACCGGTATCGGAGATGAGAGATGTTACGAGGAGATGTCCGAGGTTGGGGAACTCTTTCTTAGTTCGTGGGCCTCTCATAAAGTCCACGACCAACCAGTTGGCACTCCTGACAATCTCGGGCCGCTCGATGGCGATACAGGAGTAGGTGGAAGAGGGAATCGACGCCGTTGACGTGTACTGATACGTTCGGATACGGATACTCGTGACATTCTGCGAGGTCTTTGAGAAGTCGCCGGGTAAGAGTCGATGGCACAGATACGCCCGTAGACCCTGGCATGGAAGACATGTTGTTGAGTTGTTGGTGGACTGGAGTTGGGAAGTGAAGGAAGCTTCGCAAGTGCGTCTAGAAAACAGATTATATATTTAGGCCTCTAACAATCAAGTCAAGTAGCTGGAGGCGAGTGAGGCCAAGTCTCCGAGCCCTTGAGTGTCTCGAGTGAGAGAGTAAAGTAGCTCAACCTCTGATATTCAATCAAGGTCGCTCGTACCGCGATAACTCTAGCAATCCCTCCATAAAAGATCCGAAACCCAACCAAACTTTAACGGTTCCATGAGCCTGGAAAGTTTTTGATACTATGTTTGAAGGGTTGCGAAATTGTATTGCCTAAGAGAGTAGAAGAGCATGAAGATCTCATCGAAAATAAGTTAATGAAGCATCAACACCCACCCAAACAACAAAACTTTCCTAAATGACAGACTTGAATGTTCCTATTCTCCGATACGAGTGCTCTCACAGATCGACCGTAGGCGTCTGTTCCAGTGGTGGTATATGAGTTATCGCAGGCAGCTTCTTGCCCTTCGACTCTTCCTTAATTCTTGCCACAATTTCCATGGTTCCCTTATCTGCCTTTACCTGTGCATTTATCAAGCGTCGTGGGGTTGTGTGGTATCGTGAGCCAACCGAAGACCCATCGCGAAAATTCAGGAGCTCGCTCGAAACCGCTGTGCACGTGTATCAAAGCTGCTCAGTGTGGAAAGCGCAAACAAAATACCGACGAACATGAGCGGGAGAACGGCGGCGCAGAAAATTCATTGCCCATGCTCCATATCACGAATGCCAGCAGTATTCATACCCAGAAAAGCTACAGACGAAGGAGAGCGAGAGAAATACCACAGCTACGACGGCGAATGCGTAGATGGCGCTTGTGGGCTCTCTGCTTATATTGATAGAGCTCCCCAGCCATATCATCGATGGAGGTTATCCCGTTCAAGTACAATGGCTCGCGACAGATGTTAGAGTAGTGTGAGTGGGATATGATTTGTTGGCGATGTTGAAGATGCCCTTGAAACTTGTCGAGTAGGAAACAGGGGAACGACAGTATCAATATCGTACTGTTCAATTCGGACCTTGCTGGGGAAACATGAAACCAAAGCTTTTGGAACACAAACGGTCCCATACGCTGACCCTCCGGTGTGGTATGTTTGCTCTTTCTTGCTGCTTCTGAAGTTCGTCAAGCTTCTCTTCGATGATTGAATTTTCCGTGAAAGAAAGACTAGGTGCCTGCAGCGAGCCACTCTGATTTTCCATTAGAAACTCGATTCCGCGGAACACACCGTATCAAGCCTACAATGAACTGTTCACAGTTCATGGTGTCGTTATGCAAGTGGCTATATCTTCATTAATCGATAGTCAACGACAAACTATATCGTGGAGATGCGCTTACATCTAGCTAAAAGCATTATTGCCCCTTTCCTGCTGTTCTGGATCGGAGTCTGGCCTGCAAGTGACCTCGACGCGGACATCTTCATTGTTATCATGGCTTGTGTATGGAGACTTGATGGTATTGAAAAGAGTTCTTTACAGGATGCCACTTGTATGGTTGCTATTATGGGTAAATAGAGTGTACTACGTTTGGAAAATTTAGTCAGATGGAGTGTCGGTATTGTCTTCAAAATCAATGTTATCCACGTCGATGTCGGTGTCTGATGACTCGCGGTAGACGCGACTGGGACGTTTCATTGCCTGAGACCTTGTAGCCATATTAGCTGTGTCGTTCGAAGACAAAGCCTGGAATTTCGCCAAAAGTGGTAGAAACGGGTGAAAGATTTTGAGCCATGAACAAGGGATAGATCTGGTGCAAAACTGCCCCTCAATGCGTCTTCAAGCTCTCACAAGCGCTGAGATTGTCCTCCCAACGCTGTGGCTCTTTTATGACGGTTGTCTTGGTGATTGTGCAGACATAATACCACGTCTAACTGCGTTGAAGGCTTGACATATACATTGTGCATTTTCTGCTTCAGTTGCGGAGTACCCGTAACACCAAGATCAGTACTGTTTCCATGTTTATGAGTTTGGTGGTGGTGGTGCTATTTCTGGCTCGAACCGAGCTTGTTCACGGTTAATTAATTTTATCAGTGGGTAGTTGAAGATATTATATTCGATCGTCAAATCGACCGACTGATAGATTCAGATTTCAGCGCACCAAGTACCTCAGCTAAGGCGCCGTACTACCTGGGTATCTGTTGGTTTTACAGGGAATCGTGCTATGTACGTGATCGTGAACGTGAAACATCATGTGATCGTGATAAGAGATACAAGAATGAAAGGGCAAAATCATGATCGTAGCGGCTTCCTTCCGTAGACAACAGTGCTGAGAACGTTAGTAAAAAGCACGATATTACAACTAAAGTGACATACCCAGGAAGATAAGCATGCGTCTTTGTGTTCTTCAGCTCCCTTCGCATCTCAGCGAGGAAGACTTGGGCGCGAGCGAGTGACCACTGCAGACGTCAACACACATCACACAATTTTTTTTCTTACAAAACTTACCCCTCCGACCTGCGTCAACAATCGTAGCATGTAGCCCTCAACGCCCTCATGCAACCTTAGCTGATTCCACCTCCCAATATTTTTCAATTTTCGATCCTGAGGCCACCCATTGATAGGCCACTTGTACGTCACCTCGACCACGTCCACATAGCCAGCGCGCTCCATCCTCTCTTTACTCTCGTTCCAAATAGTGAAACTCTTCCCAAAGATGTTGCCCATTTCTACAACCGTCGTGCCCCAGAGATGGAAGAAATGGTCAGGCCCCATGGTGTCGTCGTCGGCTATGGGTTGCACCGAGTGTTCGACGATTTCTATCCAGCCCCCTGGCTTTGTGTGCTCGTATGCTTGGGCGAAGAAGAAATCCCAGTCTGGTATGCAGCCGAAGAGCTCGCGGATGTGTATGAAGTCGAAGTGGTTGGAGGGGAAGGTCCACCCCAGGGTCACGTCGTCGATCTCAAAGTGGCAATTCGGCGGTACCCATTCTGGTTGGATAGGGGAGAGGTCAGTGCCTGTTACTGTGGCACTTGGATATTGGTCTGCCACGTCGATACACCAAATGCCTGTTCCGGTTCCGACATCGAGGATGTTCTGCGACGGACTTAGTTTCCCAATTTATTGTAAGAGGCCATGGCCTGTACCTGTGGGTTTATAACTGGTGCAAGGAACAGCTTGTGGTCGAGGGTGAGGAGGTACATGTGGTGCGCAAAGTCCAACAGTTCTTTTGCTTGTTCGTCGTTTGGACCCTGCATACTGTCAGATGATCATCGTGTGGCTCGACATAGGGCGCGCAACGCACCCAGTACGCGCCATCGCGATATGCGTGATACTGGCGGCCGTTCTCGATTCGATAATGCAGGATGGATGACGCGAGCGTGTCCGTCTCGTCGCCCAGCAGGCTGCCGCTGTCGAAGCCAGAGTCGTACCCATCGTCGTTCTGGACATCGGGGTTTGGCGGGGTTGGAGGGTGGTACAGGGGCAGAGGCCCTTGCTGGTGCTGCGCGTCGTCGCTAATCTGTATAGCGCTGTCCTGCCCTGTGGAGTGGAGTCCGAACGGCGTCGTGTCTGGCTTGGGCGGGCTGGGAGCAGCCATGCTGGAGGCGCGATATCGATGTTGTTATCGTGTTTCTGCGTGGGATCGCGAGATCATATGAGGGAAGCAGAGGGAACGAAGCGCGGGTATTTACATCGCACTGTCATCCGCCGCCTCGGAATCCTAGACGAGTCGTGGTGGCTGCGGTGGTGCCGTGGTGGTGGCTGCGGTGGTGTGCGCTTTGTCCGGTAGCCCCCCGCTGAAGGCTCGCGAGACACCATGTTACGAGCTGCAACCCACCCCACGCGGGACAGGGCAAGTGGAGCCCACGCTCTATGGCCGCAACAGGCAAACGCTGGGCAGATGCTGGGCGCATATGAGGGGCACGAACAGCTTTCAAGCTTTCTCAGCTCCAAGCTCCAAGCCCACCGCCATCTGGTTTTTCCGCGCTCCATATAGACGCTGCCGCGCGAGCGAGAACCGCGCAAGGGGCTAAGGCTATTAACATCTCGCTCGGTCAAGTCCTCATCGCCTCGTACCGCTCGCCCGGCTCTTCCGAAAGCGAACATGGCACAGCGAACCGACACGAGCGGCGTGGCAGACCTCTCGAATGAGCTGCCCATCCTTATCGTCGGGTCCGGTAAGTGAACCCAATAATCCGCACGCTCCACCTCTGCCCAAACATCACCAACGTGCAGCATCTCACCTCGTCTACAGGCAGTGCTGGACTCGCTTTGGCACAGGGCCTCAGGAAGGTATGTCAAACCTGTTGGTGCTGCATGGGTAAGCCAACTAAACCACTCTAGGCAGGCATACAATGCATCGTCTTCGAGAAGGACGCTTCGCAGCATCGCCGAAGGGACTGGAACATGGGGTTGCATTGGGGTGCTCCAGTGCTGAAGAGTCTGATGCCAGATGGGTGGTGGGACCGCATCCAATCCATCCAGGTCGACCCTAGTGTACCAACCAAAGAGGAGGACACGCTATCGTTCCTCCAAGGGGACACTGGAGAGGCCATGGTTGCCTTCACCTTCGGCCCATTCTACCGCCTGCGGAGGAGCAAGTTGAGAAATCTACTTGGACAGAACCTCAATGTTCAGTACAGCAAGCGCTTGTCTAATATCGCCTATGCTGAGGATGGAAAGTCGGTCACTGCACGATTCGAGGATGGGACTTCAGCTACTGGAAGCATGCTCGTCGGCGCAGACGGTGCACGCTCAATGACCCGTCAATTACTTCTAGGCCCCGAACAAGGCGCTATCAATCGAATACCATATGCAGCCACCTTCGTCCAGACGAGATTCTCCACTGAACAAGCACTCTTCTTGAGGAAGTTCCATCCTCTATTTCTAGCGGCAGCCCATCCCGAGAACAAATTTGCATTCTTTGGCATGCACGACGCAGTTGACCCAGATGACCCCTCAACCTGGACCTTCTTCTTCTACATCTCATGGCCCAGCAGCTTAGAAGAGCAAGACGCCACAGCAAACTGGACAGATGCCCAGCGTATGGCACAACAGAAAGAGTTGTCAAAATCATTTTGCGACCCCTGGAAGAGCGCCTACGAATGGACGCCCGATGATGCTCCTGTCTGGTACATGGGGCTCACGGACTGGGACCCAGGTCTTGACGGCCATCGGTGGGATAACCATGGTGGACTCGTCACGATGGTGGGAGATGCAGTGCATCCTATGACGTATCAGAGAGGCCAGGGGCTCAACCATTCTATTACCGATTCTGGGAATCTCCGGGAGGCACTTCTCAAAATCAAGAAAGGAGCAGATCGGAAAGACACCATTACAGCATTTGAGGAGGAGATGATTGCAAGAGGCGGAGGGGAGGTTAGAGCTGGCACTGAGAACACGACGCTGCTGCATGATTGGACGAAGGTCAAGTACAGCCCATTCTTCACGAAGGGAGTGGATAAAATAGAATGATCGATCAAAAATAAGGGCAGAGGTGGAGTGCAGCACATCTACTTTCGATTGAGGCGTTATGGGTGAGATTTAGCTCCGGCCTCATAAGCATGCTTGCAGATTATTAGATCTGAAAGAAATGGAGCCGACAAGATAATCATTTGTTCATATATCTCCTATGGTTGCCCACCACTTGCATCTCGGTGGCGTTCATCCGTTAACATTAAGATGTTGATTCTTATATGCTTACGCAGATGGTCCGTGCTCATTCAATGTCATCCAGCTCTACTTTTGACCTCACTTCATCCGAACACTGAACTTTCAGGTCGCTCAGTATTGCCGACACTACGGATTTGCAAACCCTGCGATATCTTCTGTCGCATCCGAAGCCATGGGCTTGGGTACAGCGGACTTGAGCCGCGGTCCCTCTTAGCGGGGCAATATGAACTGCCTCGGATAACCTCATCCCAGACTACTCGAGTCATGAATCCTGCAATGACATCCTCCAACTGAGCCGTTTCTAAAACACCTTCACCAACATTTCGTACCATCTTACCCCACCTCCAATTCCCTCTCAATCGGCACATCGACGCCCTGCAAACTCAACTGCCCCACAATGAGTTCCCCAGAAACTTTCAATGGCTGGATCGGTTACGATTCGAAGGCTGCACAAGGAAACTTGAAGTGGGGATCATTTACGCCAAAACCTTTCCAGGAGATGGATATCGACATCAAAGTCGAGTGTTGCGGGATCTGTGGATCCGATATTCATACCTTACGCTCGGGCTGGGCTCCTACACATTATCCGATTTGCGTCGGCCATGAAATTGTCGGTAAGGTCGTCCGCATAGGCTCCGCTCCCTCCGCTTCGCGCTTCAAGCTCGGAGACAGAGTAGGTGTAGGTGCACAAGCATCCTCGTGTCTGAAAGACGACTGCGAAGAATGCAGTGCAGGCATGGAACAGCACTGCAGCAAGATGGTTGGGACGTATAACGGCAAATACCCTGACGGTAGCTGGAGCATGGGCGGGTATGCAGAACACGTCCGCGTACCCGCTCATTTCGCCGTTAAGATACCTGCCTCTCTAAAATCAGAAGATGCAGCGCCTATGCTGTGTGGAGGCATCACTGTTTTCTCGCCTCTTATCAACAACGGTGCAGGCCCGGGGAAAAGAGTAGGAATCGTGGGACTGGGCGGGTTAGGCCATTTTGGCGTCCTGTTCGCCAAAGCGCTAGGATGCTCTAGCGTAGTCGCCATCTCACGCAAAAGGAATAAAGAAGCCGATGCAAAAGCCATGGGCGCAGACGTCTATATCGCCACCTCTGAGGACGAGAAATGGGAACGAAAACACTCAAAATCATTGGACCTCATCATCTCCACTGTCTCCGCCCCTGACATGCCCTTATCAGGATACCTACGGCTTCTCCGGACAAACGGCCAATTTATCCAAGTAGGAGCGCCCGAGGATAAACTACCAGCGATCGCGGCATTTGCGTTGATAGGGAAGGGATGTAAGATTGGGGGAAGTCAGATTGGGAGTCCGAAGGAGATTGAGAGGATGTTAGAGTTTGCAGCTGAAAAAGGAGTTAAGCCGTGGATTCAGACGAGGGGGATGAGTGAAGCTAACAAAAGCGTGGTGGATATGGAAGATGGGAAAGCGAGGTATCGATATGTGTTGGTGAATGAGGGACAAGAGGGACAGGCGAAATTGTGAGAGATGGTAAGGGCTGGTAATTCGACCTGCACAGCTCTGCTCCCAAAATAAGAAGAAATGTCTGATCTAGACACAATATCATAGAGTTCAACATACCCCGCGATCTCATGCCGGGTTCAAGCAACCAGTGAGCTGCAACCCCGTCTCCATCTCCTCTATCATACACCTTCACCAGTGACCATCCCATCAGGCACTCGGCAGCCCAAATCGAAGAAGCACTCATAATCACCAATTGTTTTAACTCCTTCACCAGATCCTTCCCAATTTTAATCTCGCCCGCCTTCTTCCAATTAAACGTACCCCTACTCAGCATCCCCCCTACCTCCTTCCCCTCGTCATCAACGCAAGTGTAAGCACCCTCAAACCTTTCATGCATAGGGTTCTTGACGCGATCCAGGTCTCCCTAGACTAGTTTGTCTTCAGAGTTATTTCTGCACTCGCCCATCCTCATCAAAAAGTGGTCGCCATCATGGAGAGCTGCAGCTGCGGTTTGGCGGTGATGATGCTGCTTTCGGGATAGTAGATACAGGGTCCTTCGGCGAAATTGAGATAAAATCTGACGTTGGACGGCTATATTGTGTATGCCACTGCGGGGGATCGGACATTTTTATTCGGCAAAGCGAGGATGGTGCTTACTATGATGTGTTTACATCGTGAGGGAAGAGGAGGGATTGACCGATCAGAACGGGTTTGTTGGCTGCTTATTTTTTAGTAATCAAAGTTTGAACGAGAGTCATGTGAGTTGGTTGGAAAGCATTTAGCGTCTGCTAAACTATGCTTATTGGGTTGGAACAGAGCGAAGAAAATTATTAGGCGGCGATGCCGTTTCAGGCCAGGGATGTAGTCTGGCTCCGCTCCGCTTTAGGAAAATCTTTGGCCGAGCTTTGGGGAATCCGGCTTTGTAGCACTTTTCCCAAAATAAGAACGTCAGAAATAAATATGTTCCGAAACGCAATGACGCAAATCACTATGTATGCACTCCTAGAGCAACAGGCAAGTCTTCGTTGCGAAGGCTAAGTAGCTTTGAATATATTGAACTTTTCTTAGCTCCAAGACATTTTGTAGAGATGGTTTATCGAACCACTTTGCTAGGTGTTTATAAAACGCTGTGACTAATTGTATGTTGATAGAATTGAACTGTTCTAGTAGTCAATGCTCGGGTACTAGGATCTAAAGTCTTGTGTATACATATGGTTTTTAGCTTGCCATTAACTCAAGTCATAGAGCGTTGCAACCTTAGTTCGAGATATAGTTTGATTTGAAGTTACAATTTATCTAAAAGGCTGGGTGGCATGCATCTTTTTGCAACGCCAAGTCTTGATCTTTAACCAGCATTGCACCTGATCAAGTTGAAGCTGGCGTGAGCCCCACCAAAGTGCCATACTTGGAACAGGCTACAAGTGTATAGAACTCAGTCCATGGTCTTGAGTCTCTAGCTTCCATGCTCTCGAACTTCTGCAACATTCTTACCGTCAAATAGCTTGCTTCGGTCAGTGCAAATTGTTCTGTTAGGATGTCAGTCGGCTTGATAATCACTAGTAAGAGAGAGAAATGACTTACGACCAATGCATATCCTGGGGCCTCCATTGAACGGAATGAATTCCTAGGTAGAGTCAGTCCATGTAAGCTCTGGCCCAATATCAAAGCGACTTACCCAACCTAACTTCAACCCCTCCCAACGTTCTGGTCTGTATTCTTCAACATTGGGCCCAAAGAACTCCTCACGACGATGCATCGAATACACGCTATAATAAACATGCGTTCCCTTCTTCACAAACATAGGTGACAGCCCATCAACCCCACCGCCCACAGGCAAAAGCGTATCCCTCACTGCTTCGCGAGTGTTCGCAGGAACGACCGGGCGAAGGCGAAGAGCTTGTAAAATTAACTTCACTGGTCCAAGGAGCTACCAATAGACTGTGGAAGGGGAGCTTACATTCGTTCAAACAATACTTCAGGTACTGCATCTGCTTCAGCTCTTCATAGGTGGGTGCTCGTCCCTGCAATCCCCTCACTTCATCCCTCAACTTCTCATAGATTTTTGGATTGTGCGCAAACTCCCAAAACATATTACTCAGGAGGCTCGCAGTGGTATCTCTACCTGCTAGGAGGACGCTCAAGATCTGATCTCGCAGAACTTCTCGGTCGTCTGTTTCTTTGGCTAGTTCGTTGAGGAAAATATACTGAGAGCTTTGCTGCTTCTCTGTAAAAGTCTGAGATTGGCGTAGGGTCAGTGCTTCATCGACGAAGCGATCGATGTAAGCAAAGGCTGTTTTCTGAGCTTTGGCAGCAAGGGGGTTGTAGCGTAGTTTCGAAAGGACCCCTAGGCGGATGTCGTGGACGATATCTACACATGCACTAATCGATAGATCAGCTTTGTTTTAAGTGTTGGTGGATAGAAGTATGTCAGAACTTACTACGTATAAGCATTTACGAAATCGGCATCAGAAGTATCGGCCGCTGCTATCGAGCCTTCTTGCAGTGTCTGAAGTGTGTTCACTGAATGCCCAAACAGGAACTCAGTCGCAGCATCCATCGTAAATGCGAAGAACAGTTTCTGAAGATCAACCGTAGCCCCGTTCTTTGGTATCGCTTTCATTAACTGTTCGAAATGAGACTCCAAAATCGGAAGATGATCCACCATGTTATGCCTCGCAAAACTGGGTCTCAGCAGTGCTCTCGAATGACTCCACACCTCACCGTTCGTCGTGAAGATTCCTTTTCCAAAGAGAGGAATCATGGCGTCTACCCTGAAACTCGAGAGCTTGAAGTCTTCAAAGCGAGCTGCGAGAATTTGTTTGACATTTTGGTGGTCATTGGTGTGGATGGTGTTGTAGTTCATGTGTTTCGAGGCAAATGTTGTGCCGTAGAGCTGGAAACGCTCGTGTGTGCCTTCGAGATAGCGGTCTTTTCTTGCATTTTGGAGAGTCTTCCAGACGAAGTCGATGGCGAGGAAGGGATCCTTTAATGGAACTCTGGATTGGGGGGGTTTGCATCCGTTCGTCTCTGCGAACGCTCGTCGGGATAGATACAATCGCCAACGATTGATGGCAATGTATGTCAAAAAGAGAGCAAGTGGGAACACCAGGAACTCAAGCTGATGTAGCATTGTGAATTATGAACTAGTGAAAAGTATAATCAGAAGCGTAAGGTTGTAGAAACCGTCAAGCAGAGCCCACTGTCCTTATCAAGACTAAGACCAGAATGAAACCAGCTACTAAGAGCGAGCTCTGTTCTCTCAAACCTTCAGACATTTATTTTGAGCCTTTGTCAGATCAGTCCTAGGAATTCGCAAAAATCTAGCTTCATCCTCATCCTCGCCAAACATACCTCTTCTAAGCCATTATTGGCAAGCCTTGTCGTCAGCCCCCAATACACCCGTGGATGCGGTCAGGGCAAGGCTAAATAGGAGATAACAAATTCCAGCCATACGGCACGTCCCGGTTAATACAAGCGACAAAACAAGAGGAATATTAAGAGTTGCACGAGTTAGGCTTCCCCGGTTCTTGGGGCACATCAGCTGGCTCGGGCCGCCGATCCTAAATGCGCGCTGACATGAGATTTACAAGGTACACAATCTTTCCGTGATCCTTAATCAAGACTCATCAATAGTTCAGGACGCATGAATATTCAGATAAGAATCCCCGCAAGAAATATGGTGGCGAGACGTATCGGTCCATTAGTCACTCGCTCGTTCGCTAGCAAAACGCAAGTTAATTAATCGTTGGAAATTTTAGCTGTCGAGATGCACATAAGCAACCATTCTAGGTGTTGTAATTTACGTACTAGCTGATTTGCCGAATTGTGGGTTCACCATGCACTAACATACTACATACGATGACGTCTTACGACGCGTGTCAGTTCTGACATTCTGAATCACTAGTGTAGTTCAAGCTGCAGGTGCAAGACGCTGTAAGACGGCATATATGCCCAGTTCAATCCTAAGCGCTGCAAGGCTGCCTCGCGAGTAAGGGTACGATAAGATGGATGCATGAGTGGCTTCGTTCTCATGCGCGTATTATTGAATTTTGGTCACACTTCGCAGTCACAAGCCTGAATGAGAAAATATGGTAAATCTTAATGGCACATTTCTCAAAATTTCTGTTGAGGATTCGGCCCTTGGTCGTCTTATTGCATGATGTCGGGGGCCTCGGGGACCTGGGGGATTTTCCAAAATAAATCTGACTCACTATCTTCCTAGTCTTTATTTACACATGTGATTAACATCCTGAAATAATCTCGTTGTTGGTAGAGTCTGATAGTCTTTTTCATTCGCAAACGTCGAGGAAAAAAGTGAAGATTCCGTTCCTTTTCCTCCACAAACAAGTGTTAATTCCCAAAGTCAACATGTCGAATCAAACTAGCAAAGAAATAGCTTCGAAGAGCGTCGGCCAATTGGCGGAGTGCCATGGTGAACCATTGCTCGACTTGGATCACTCTATGTGGGAAATGTTCAACAATACCGCAAATAAATATCCTCACCGAGATGCCATTGTATCACTTTGGCAACCCCCCTTCCCCACGATTGATAGTAAACAGCAAGAACGAGAATCAGAGCATCAGAATGAAGTTGAATCTGTGTTCCGATGGAGTTATAGAGAGTTGCAGCTCAAAGTACAGCTTCTCACGGGATGGCTGCAAAGCCAAGGTTGTGCCGAGGGCGAGAATTTGGCAAGTACACATGACTACACTTATACCTCTATACCTGTTTTTGAAAATAATTCTTGACATCTTTCTCAATGAATTAGTTGAAGCGTAGAACTTTGCTAACGTGAAAGCTTCGCAGGTGACCTTTGTCTGGAATTCAGCCGAATGGGTGCTCTTCTTCTGGGTAGCAGCACGAATGAAGATGACCTTTGTCCCTTTAGATCCCCGTGCGATCGAGCAAGGTATCGACGACTACCTTTCACGTTTGGCTCCTTCCGTCATTGTCGCTCAAGATGAAGCCGCAGCTTCCACTTTGGAAAAGGCGACCTCTCAGTTGCAACGGTTGAAAGTCCGAATTTGCTGCGCAGAATCTCCCGCAAGCTCATGGACATCTCTTTCCAATCTATATCTCTTAGATATTGATACAAAGCCATTTGTCGAAAGTGCTTCTCCAGGCCAAGGTAGAGCTCTGATAGTTTTCACCAGCGGTACCACGTCAAGTCCAAAAGGCTGCTGCCACACAGCAGCAAATCTCTGGTCTGAAAGCTACGACTACGATCCTGATAAAGACAGGGAAATCGGCGAAAAATGGTTGATCCACACACCCACCTCTCACATCTTCGCTGTCAATAACTGCTTGCGTTCCTTCAGATACGGAGGAACAGTAGTGTTTGCTTCGAAAACTTTCGATATCCATGCATCGCTGAAAGCGCTTGAGCTTCATCAATGCACGAGGATGTCTGCTATTCCGACTTTGGTTCAGGGACTGCTCTCATTACCAAAGTTTCCCGGGAAGGAGAAGTTGGCCCTGAATTATGTCACTATTGGTGGGACTCTGATAAAAGAAGAAGACATCCAAATGTGTAAGAGGCTCGGGAGTAACTCTGTAATACAGGCATATGGGATGAGTGAGGGGGCTCCGATCACAAGCTGGCTGAGAGATGATCCTCTCATCAAATCCGGGCAGTATGTATTCGCTCTACTTCTCAAATTGATAGAGTCTCCATATATGATTTATATATGCTGATTATGAATTTTAGTTATCCCGGAGTTGGCAAGGCTCTTCCAGGATGTCTAATTAGAATCTGTGCTCCTGGAAGTCGGGAAGTTCTTGCCAAAAACACCGCTGGTGAACTCCACATTGGCGGGACATCCGTCATCTCAAGCTATCTGGATGGCGCTGAATCGGACTCGTTCTATGTTGATCAGTATGGAAGTTGGTTGAAGACTGGAGACCAGGCCTCTATAGACGACAATGATTGTCTTCAGATCCTTGGCCGATATAAAGATTTGATCATCCGTGGAGGAGAGAACATTTCACCAGCTACAATTGAACAGTGTATAGGTCACATCCCTGGAGCATTCGTGAGTTGGAGCCTCCAATTTCCCAAATCTTCTTGTACCTTGGACTAACCCTATGGTAGCCACAAGTTGTTGCGCTACCTGATGCCACGGCTGGAGAAGTCCCAGTCATTGTAGTGCAATCTCTCAAATCATCCACAAAACAGGAGCTCATGAGTCTTGTCGAAAAGCTTCCCCGAAGTCATACACCAGCCGCAATCTTGACTCTGGAAGAGCTCGGGCTTGAAAATTATCCCTTGACAGCAGCTGGTAAAGTGAGGAAGAACGTTTTAAGGGAGCTTGTGCACAAACATCTTGCACCTCCAGATGAAAATGCCTCGGATGAACCATCCCCCCAGGTGTCTTCGCCTTTGGGGTACATTGTACCCCCAACTCCACCCGCTTCGAAAAAATCTGGAAGTTCTCAAGCCGACTCGCTGGATCTGATCGACCGCGTACCAGAGCTCACGGAAGTTGAAGAGACTATCAAGCAGCTAACTGAAATATGGTCAACGTTGGTAGTCATTGCTCCCTTGAGAACAGACCCTGTTTTAGACTTTGCAGACAGCATCACCCTGCTGAGATACTGCGATAAGGTCTGGAGAAGCCTAAACAAGAAGCTCTACATCCAAGACTTCGTGGCTTTTAAGACAATCGAAAAGCAAGCGGAGCTGTTACAGACCCGAGGAGCTATCGGAACTGAAGATGAAGCAGGCACACGTATGTATCTCTTTGAAATCTATTCTTCACTCCTTATTCTTACTCGGAAAATTTAGGAGTGACGGCAACACTGTCTACTAAAGAAATGACTCGAGTTAAGGATGGACCACCTGGTATTGCCGATATGGCTCATATAAACGGGGACCCTTCACGGTTCCTAGAGACCCGAGATGCCGCCAGCAAGGTCTTGGAAAGCCTCGGTCTTTCCTGGGATGTAGATGTGGAAGACGTCATCCCCATCCAAGACAGCTTTTTTGCCATCGTAGATGGGCCGAGACCACAGTCTTTCCGGAACAGAATGGCATTCAAAATCGGACGCGACAAAGTACGCAACGTTCGAAAGGCCCTACACAAAGGCCTCACCTCGCGACCACTTTTCCGCTCGGCTCTCGTGAAGTTACCGGACAAGACCCCTCTTCATGTTGTCATTAGACCTGGAAAGCAACTATTTGCTAACCTTATCACTGAGAAGATGGGACTGAACGAGAGTGCTATCAAGGACATGATCACGAATGATGCCGGGGACAGCTTTTCTCGCATCCTAATGTTTCAAGCCGTCATCGTCTATTCCGCGGACTCAGCAACTTTGATACTTACCTATAACCACTCTGTGTTCGACGCTATGTCTATGATTCCCTGGATTCGGGATATAGACATGCTAGTGGCAGACCCCGACACTTCTCTCCTTCCGTTAACTCCTTTCAAACTGTTCGCCGATATGACCTACTCTCATCGAGACAGTATGCCAGCTACTTTAGACGTCCAATATATGGTGAAGCGACTTTCGGGAATCAGTAAGAATGCCGGCGCATTCTGGCCTCCACAACGAGCGCCTGGCTGGTTTATCGCATCCGACAAGGATTCTGAGCACCGAGAGGCAAGAATGAAAGCAAGAAAATCAGAGCCAATCCGTTATCCTCGAGTCGTTTCTAAAACTCAAGTTCCTCATATGACTGCTTTGAAAACCAGAAACATACTACCAGTGATCGTTGTCAAGACCGCAATCGTCCTGTTCAATATCCAGCAAACAGGCCAAGAATACGCCATCTTCCACAGCCTCGATGCAGGACGAAGTTGGCCTTTCATGCCAGCTTGGATTCCTCTACCTCCTGCGATGAGCATAGATGGACCAACCATCGAGTGGACAATGAATATGTTGCGAATCCTGCCGGATGAGACAGTAGGGCAGCTTCTTGAGCGTATCCGCGACGATCAGGATGAGCTCAGTTTGCATGCTCATGCACCTCTTTTCAGAATCCTTGATGGCCTTGGAAGCGAAGGTCCATTTCTGGTAGATGCTTTCCAGAGACAAACTTTCAACTGGGATATTAGTCTTCAGTATTTGGATGGACACGATGATTTGACAAATCTGAAGCTTCTTGAGCGCGTTGATTGGCCAGATGGGTAAGCACCACTACTATATACCATAAGTCTTGAAGCTAATTTGTTCAGGGGATTTTTCTGGGAAGCTGGTATGACAGGTGCAGAGGAAGTTTGCATCTTGGCATCTTGGGACGATGCACAGCTAAGTTTAGAGGAAGTTGAGGGACATGTAGAGAGCCTCAACAAGATTGTTCAGTGGATTATTGAGCCTGATCATTGGACAAAGCCCGTGGGTACGATCCTGGAAAAGAAGTAAATCTGGGAATGTGGTTGAAGGATTTTTGTTTAGTCTTTTCCAAACTCATAGGGTGTAATACCTCGAACAAGTATGGTGAAGAAATAGCTGATATTGAATGCCCCAGACTGTTTGGGCCAGTACAATAGTGGTACGAACTCGTGAGAGTTATATTACCAACGGATTAATTTCATTTTCGGAAGGTCACTATTTTCGCAGATGTCTAGTGGTGGGCTTTGGGTTGGTGCCAGCCACGTATATTTCTACTATCCCAATTACAATTTCTTTTGCATCGAATCTTTTGACCGCACTTGATTGTGATAGTTAGAAGCAAATCTCACATAAGATAAAGGAAGAAATAGTAAGACTATTACGGGCCTGTCCGGTGGTTAAATTTCCGCTTATTGTTAATAAACGTCTTATTGGACCGGAAAAGCACACGTCTTTAATACGGCCTTCGCTCCCAACTAAACACATACACGATTATTTCTACACGTAGGCGTTGTACAACTACAGAGTTATTGAACGTAGTTATGCCCACACCTACCCGCAGCTAGTTACCCGAGCAGGGCATTTATCTGGAAAACTCATTAGTGATGCACTATCCCTGATGCGCGTAACCGAGGAGGGTGTCGCAAAAAGGACGGAGACCGTTTGAATCACTCTGATAGGGCGATGCGGAGCCATAAGTTAACGCCAGAGTGAAACGCGAGGGGAAAGAAGAGGACGCGAAATCGAGAACATCACATTGCACCCCACAATGAACAATGGAACTCTCACAAGTAAATGCTACCTTTGAAGTAACAAAACGGAGTCCGTTAGAATCTCTACCATGAGCTCACCTGGAAACATTCATTTTGCGCCGCATCGTTTGCAGCCTTGTCCTGATCTTACGCATTGAATCGAGCTGAAAAGCTTCTGTGCATGCAAGCAGTCTTCAATTTCGAAAGGAACGTCAGATCTCGACCCATGAGACAATAAGCATTGTAAGCCTTTGGAACTGTGGGTTCTTCCATAACACTCAACAACAGACCCCACCGCACGCCGCTACCTTCATCTGGTGGAAGCACATGATAAGCATGCTAAAGCCAACTTGCGCTCATCTTCGTCTCACTCCGACTCCACCCCACCAAACAACAACTTCCAATCTCTTTTCCAACTCGCCTCGCAACTTTTCGATGCTTGCTTCTCAGCTTTTTATGATGTACGTTTCCAAGTTCAATGTCGCCATTGCGGCTTTCCCTCTTTCGCGGTGCAAATGCGCAAACACAGACTCTCTTTATAGAGCTTATTGACGGTTCCCTAAAAATCGTCAGCAGTTGCAATCAGGTTTACTAACTCGTGCAGCTGGCTTCCCAGATGCTCATTCTAATTATGTACTACACGTTCAAAGAATGATCCAACCGCCGAGCGACAAGACTACGACTTGAAAATACTTTTTCCGATGGTTCGAAGTCATCTAAACAGTTATTTTCTTGCCGCTGTCCGGATATACGAACATTTCACTCAAATATTGTTGCTGACACTTGAGATGATGGTTCTTGCAGCACACCGATCTTGGAAACGGTGTTTCGCCTGGGATGTAGATTTCAAAGTGCTGTACAACTGCCTGGACATTGAAAGAAATCAAGACAGTTTATCTCCTTGAACATTCAGTACCAGGACAGCTTTACCTCCTTGGACATTCAGTATCAAGAGGGTGGCACAGCTTACTAACGCTAGCTACAAATATACGTTAGTTCGACAGCGTAAGCTTCTAACGTGTTCCGGAGTCGACTGAATTTGCGCTGGATTGTCGGCCTTAGTCTCTCGATATTGCTGCCTGAACGCTAGTTCTACTACGTAGTGTCAGCTGCCTGAACACATTGCGTTAAAAGAGCGGGGTATAATTGCTTCGTCCTTGAAGTTTCTCTTGTAGGTATGCTTCAAATATATTTCCAACCTCAAGGTTTCCACACAATAAGAACAAGGAATCTTATAGATGGCGGCTCGACAGTTTTGCGTGTTTATGTTTACTAGTGTGACTGACTGACAGCATAGACATACGCTCGCAGAATACATAACCGTGGGCTCTGACGGTACAACGGACCGTTGGCCAACCTGAGGCTTTCTGCCCTTCCGGCAGGTATACTCCGTTCTACGTATCCAATCGATATCCTTCTTTCGATTCATATTTAGAGAGTTGTTTATTCTAACTTACGAGTAGCACTATGCTGTTTGACTATAGATGTAGAGTTAACTCACAAGGAAATTAGAAGTATCGTTTTCTGTACGGGTAACGGCCATTAAAGCAATTCGAATATTTCTATCACTTGTATCGTCACATGTACCCAGACAGTTTATCCAAGCAACACATTGCTGTAAATGCTTTTTTTTTTTCACAGATAAAATATTGCTGTGCACATCGGGATGGAGCCAGAACACGGAAATAATCGAAACCCATCAGGTGCGATTGTAAACATCCACCAAATTCATAGTTTGAATTATGCCGCTGTGCTTCGTAACATAATCTCAAAGCAGATAAAAAATCTCAGAGTCTTGGTAAAGCAAGGATCATGATATTGGGCCTGAACTATTTTGACCACAGCTAGGGGGACAAGAAAACAAGCAAAGGCAACGAAGTTGAAAGCTACGACGCGAACAGCATGCTAATACGTGTATAGCGAGACGCAATAGCTACTGGTAAAAGAATAACATATTGCTATTCTTCTTTCCTTCATATACTGCACGTTGGAATTTTGGAGACTTGTTACTTAAGAGCGTGGAGCGTAAACAAATTGAGGCTGAAGGGAGATGATATACAACAGCTTCAACTACGGAAAATCTTCCTCGAGAGCCGTCATGTAGACAGACAATCGATGAAAAAGAACAGTGACAGAGTCAAAGGGCCAGGATAATATTTAGGCCAAGTGTATGATTATGCGGACATACACATCCTAGCTTGTTGTCGTGCGAGCTTGACAGATTCCAGAACTTAAAGCAGCCTACAAGAGAGCTTTCAACGTTCAAGCAAGCCTGATTAACGTCCAAAGCCCTGGGATCCCCCCAGTTTTAATGATCGGCATGCTATAAGCCCCGGAACTGTCCAAAGGTATACGCGTCTGGTATGGTATAGTTGGGCCTCTTCGGATAGGCATATACGTCGAAACCAAAAGGACTTGTAGCAGCCTACAGGAGAGCTTTCAACGTTCAAGCAAAGCCTGATTTAACGTCCAAAGCCCTGGGATCCCCCCAGTTTTAATGATCGGAATACTACAAGTCCAAAGGTATGGTTGAATGGTATCTCGAAAGAGAGCCGTGCGGCCAGTCGCACACCTGCTAAACGCCCGCAAGCCCTACGCGCTACCACTTCGCATCTCTGCGAAGTTGCAACATGCGCCGCTATGTCGTAGGATTGGGGAGCTACGCACCCTCCACCGTTGACTTCCGTTGCACACAATCTGAAGGTCTGGGGAGCTACGCACCCTCTTGAGAGCTCCAGACTGAGCGCGCTGTCGATGGATCTGGGGAGCTACGCACCCTCTTGAGAGCCATCTCTAGCCGGAATCCGTTGCTCACGGTCTGAAGATCTGGGGAGCTACGCACCCTCTTGAGAGCTCCAGACCGAGCGCACTGTGGGTGGATCTGGGGAGCTACGCACCCACTTGAGAGCCACTTCCAGCCGGATCGCGTAGTTCAACGAATCTGAACTGAACTTCGGGGAGCTACGCACCCTCCTGCACAGAGCTATCATCGTCAAACCAAGGGTAGACAGTACACCTTGACGTTGGGTCTGGGGAGCTACGCACCCTCTTGAGAGCCACCGCCAAAGCGCTGTCCGATGACCGGGCCTGAGTTTTCTGGGGAGCTACGCACCCGCCTTCTCAAACCTTACACACTGTCGGTGGATCTGGGGAGCTACGCACCCTCTTGAGAGCCACCTTCAGCGCGCGGTCCTGATGAGTCTGACCTGAGTTTTCTGGGGAGCTACGCACCCTCCTTCTCATGCCGTCATCAAAGCGAGCGTGAACCGTACACGCTGTCAGTGGATCTGGGGGGCTACGCACCCTCTTAAGAACCACTTTCAGCGCGCGTGGTCCGATAGGTCTGACCTGAGTTTTCTGGGGAGCTACGCACCCTCCTTCTCAAGCCGTCATCATCAAAGCGAGGGGACGAGTACAGCGTAAATCAACCGGTTCGGTACCATGGCGTATTGTTGGAAGGCCTGCTAGTTGCGCATTAGAAAAGGATCTCAAGTGAAAGAAATAAAGGGAGCATCACTTCAACGCTGTAGATGCGCAGAGGGGGAGCGAAACTCACGATAGGTGGGAAAGTGGGAGGGTGTGATGGCCGAAGGAGGAGATCCAACGGTGGTGGTCGAAGTGGAGTTGGGGAACAAAGAGAAGTGAGGAAGGTGAGAGAAATTTGGACTTTAATTCGAGCGGCGCGCCAAGGCGCTACGATTTAGTGAATGGATCACGTGTGCACCTTTGGTGCCGTAGCGGGCTTGCAGTGATTCCACTTACAAGCAGGAAGTAAATTTGTGCTCTTCAAGGCATCTAAAATACTTCTATAAAAGGACTCTATTAGTTCTGTGTCCTTTATCTGCGATTCTCTATGGCTGCATCAAACAAAGCTTCCTAAGACTAGGAAATTTTGAGTTATTCGGGTTCAGAAAACCTTGCCATGCAAGGTTTCGACGACTATTTAACCAGAGGTCCAAGTTAACTCGTTCTACTAATTCCTGTGACATGGCAGTCTCAACTTCGTGTAGCGTCTTTCACTCCGACTTTCACCCAAGCTACGTTGGCGCGGAAATTTCAGTCACCACAGACACACCTGGTGCTCGAACCCAAGTCTATATATGAGGCAATCAAAACCGCATAGCGGCTGTCGCAAGAGAACGCACCGCCAGTGAAGGTATTCCGCAATCCACTTCCTCTCACAACACCGCCTTGCGTCTGCTACTGGCCCCTTCAAATATGCCTTGCAGGAGCTAAGTCATTCGAGCGTCACTGACACTATTCAGGAGGGAGCATTTCCTTCATAGACTTAGAAGCACCCTATCTCCCCATTACCACCACAGACCTTGTACAACAACAGCAACAACCAACAATCAATCACCTAGAATCGAAATACTCGAGTGGGTAGCTGCACTCTGCGCGCAAACATGTCGGACTCAGATTCGGACTCCCTTTTCATTAAGGAAAAGTATTATACCGGCTCTAAGGCAGCCATAACTGTCGAATGGCTAGAGGAAGGCTTGGGTACCAAAGCTCGATATCTGGCATCCCTACCCTCCGAAGACATCGAAATCAGGGTTCACAACGATTTCAGTGATCACAGTAGTCTCTGGAAATGTTTAAGTATCAAAATCCGCCTTGGCTTCGTCATTCGGGACCGCAAGCATATGATCCTCTGGGCATACTTTCTGCCACCGGAGTCAAACAACCTTCAAAGCACCGTCGTGTTTCATATCTACACCGCAGAGAGAACCCACTATCTTCACATATCACCTGCTCAGCTTGAGACCCTCAAGAATATCAGGTGGTCCAAGCCTTTCAAGATCGAGGATGGTATTGACGTGCTGTCTGCGGAACTAATCTATCGTTTTCTCAAGCAAGATGTGAAGCTACCGCGACATATCGACTTTGATAAAAATTTCGAGAACAATCTTTTGAGAGCATGTTCTAGGTTAGTAATCTAGGCAATTCTTCAGAGCAGGGCTAAATTCCTTAGGTTTTTGTCACCTTCATTACATATCAAGCTACGCAACCACTTTCCCATATTTGCGCCAGCCTTCGGACATCTACCATCCTGCAATGCCGCCCGGTTCTTCCCACATAAAGACTATGACGGGGCTATTAACTGCAAGGTGCTCATCGGTGAAAGCGTTTCAAGTAAGATGCCACTATGGCTCTACATTGAGTGCATCAACCGTCCTGATGAGAAGCACATGAACATCTTCACCAAGTCCCTCCACTCAGTCGGATTGTTGCATGATTTTCAGATGTCCGAAGACTGCAGGAACGTTATTTTGGCTCCGGCTTTCCTTCATTGCAAGACAATCCACCAGGTGAAGATCCTAGGGAAGTTCTATGCTGTTCAGAGGAGGCTATGGGACGGCGATGCTTCGGTGACTAGCAAAAGGTTCGCAAACCAACTGTCCGAGATAGCACGACAGTTCAGAGATGGCCGGGCGTCTATACAAGACCAGGCTCAAGATGACGAGGCCACTCCACAACTGGTATCTCCGGATACAGTCAGCAAGCGCGTATGTATACGCACCCATATCTTAAAAGTCACTCACTAATACTCGTATAGGTGAATGCAAACTCTTCTGCACGGCGGAATCCTCGCGACCGATCTGCATCTACCACCCCGAGCCTGAACCAGTCGAGCAATTCCGCTACCGATGCCAGGGCCAAATTCGACAAGGCCATTGAAAAAGAAGTCGAGGAGTGGGAAGGCGAAGTATGTGACAGACTAGAAGAAACGGACATGCAGTTATTAGCTACAACGAAGAGAATTGAGAACATCAAGAAGAATATTGCAGACTTACAAGAGAAGCTGCGACAGGAGAATAGGGAGAAGGCAAGGCTAGAAAACCTGAAGATGGAAAAGGAGGCTAGAGCCACAAGGAAAGAAGTGCGGATAAACAAGAAACGGCTCTTTCGCGAGCTCTCAAACACGGAGCAGGACAAGTTGGAGACTTTGTGGCTTTACAAGCGCCCAAGATCGACGTCTTGAGGCGTGCATGGACAGACGCATTAATTATCCGTTCGGTGGTTTGGACCAGACAGTGGAAAATTAGGAAATCGTAAGGCCTTCTTCCAAACATGTAATTGAGCACAAAGTCACGAGACCAACGGTCCTAATAAGTAGTGAAAACGACTTGCATTCCCACTAAATTTCGGCCCCATGTTACAAGATAATGCGGCTTTCATTTGTATTTCGACCGAAGCGTTCAGTTTTTAGCGAGTTGAGTGGCCATAGTCGCATTGGAAATTAATTTTAAATACCACTTCTTACGCCAGCGACCATGTGAGCTTCATATGGCTCTTTGTGACGGTCTATACAATACCTCTTACTTGAATGACTAAAAGAGTTCTCTTTTGCTTCACACTCTTTCATGGGCCAAAACGATCAGCATGTTGAATTTTTTCGATCTTTTGAAGCCCGAGAGCACCGGAAATTCGCTCGCCACCGTGGCTTTTGTTGGCCCGGATTGTACCGCTGGGAGAGGCGGGCGCGCAGAACATAATATGTTTGAACTTGAGTTTTGGAGAAGCTGATATGTTGTTGGTGTGTGGAGAAAGAAGGTGAATTTAGGCAAGGAAGAGTGGGTTTATATAATTGGTTTCGTCCATCATGATATTGCAAAAGACCGAAGAGAAGGTGGAAAGACGACGGAGTGGAAAGTAGGAAACCGTGTGAGAAGTGGTAATGCATATCACCACCATCCAAATACTTTAGTTCTCAGATATATGCCCCCTTTTTATGCATCCCGTGAATTCGTCCAAGTCAACGATCATGGCCCCACCGCCTAGCATTGTTACTACTCTGTCCACTGAACCGGCGGACATGTAATCCTCTCACTCATTCAGAAGCGAGAGGCAAGCAACATGGAAGCGAACACATATGTTTTAGGGACCCAAAGCACACACCATCTCATCTTTGTCACCGGATTTTTAGCCCGGGCCGCACGCCATGCTTGAACTTATCGCTCATTTTAGAGAGGCGGTGCATGTTTTGTTTGTGTAGAGAAAGAGGACTCGTTTAGGAGCAGAGAGCGATTTATATAGACGTTCTCTGTCCCAACTTTGAAAGCTGGAATGATGTGTGGACCGAGCAGCGCTGGGTGGAAGATCTCAAGTTCGATACGCAATTGCGCCTAGGGCCAGAAATGCATTTTCAAAACGCAATGATGGGATTTATGGCTCGAATAGAATGCAAGGTATTGAAAACAAAAATCCATCGCTCATGTGTAGCACAACAAAACCACACCCCTTGATCTACTTCGAACTCTGCTCTTACTCTCTACAGTCCATAGTTCCTCGGTAGGACAGGAACGAATATGTCGCAGCATGCCACTTACACATTCCACGCTCCATCTCACCGATCCCCCGGGATAGCAGGCGTGACAGTGCCCTCCGCACTCTTAGCCGCCTGGACCTCCTCCGCAGTCGGATACTGCGGCACATCAACAATAACGCCGGGATCCTTCGATCTAGTCGACAGCAGCGCAGCACGTTTCTGCACGAGCATCAGCAAACTCTACGCGCGCAACAGAACAAACACCAGACGCAAAACTCACCTCTCGCACCTCCTTGCCCGCACCCCGCTCCCCACTGCCCAGAAACTCCTCGTCCACATCCTCCTGCTCCCCCAGACTATCCACCTTCTCCTTCTTCCCGTCCCCGTGGCCCTTCCGCAGCACCTTGTTCACGACGCCGCCGATCACCGCCCCGAGACCGTGGGCGCTCTTCTCGCCGCCAGCGGCCCCGGCCCCCAGCCCGTCCGTCTCGTCTCGCGTGCCGCCCGTCTCAAGCGTCGCCTCGTCGGCGGGGCTGGGTATGGCGGTGCCGTCTATCTCGACGGCGAACTCGTTTATGGCGGGCGTGGAGGTGTCGATGTGGGTGTGTGTGGGGGGTGTCGCTGCGCTCGTTTTGTGTGCGAAGCTCGAGGATGTGGATGTTGGGCTCAGCGGATTCGAGGAGGCATCGGGGGGTGAGATGGGTGTTGATTCTGTCATTTTGGCTGCGTGTGGGGGACACTAAGGACAATGAATGGTATGGACTTGCGAGGATCGAGTGGTAAGATGAAGCTCAAGAATTTTTGGTGAAGGTGTGGTCGGGCTGTGATAGATGTCTGTTAAGCTGTCAGTATGTCAATGTTCTGCCTCAACGTCTTGTATCGTAGCCTTACGGCCCAACGTATGCCCGATTGCTCGTCAGCCTCCTGGTAAAATCACGTACGCTTCACTTCTTGCCCTTGCTTCTTCAGTCTCAGAGCAGGGTCCGCCCAAGCTTCACTGGCTTCAGCTGAGGCGTAGTGGGGCTCGAAAGCTTGATTTGAGCTCCCAGCTCCTAAAGCTGATCTTACACGTGTACCGAAAACGGCTTTGCAAAAGACAGAATAACAAGCTATAGTCGTGAGAGGAACAGGTAAAGGGATAAAGATGTCGTGGTTGTGTCAAGTCTTGAGCTGAGAGCTGAGTTGATAGATTGTCCCTCGCGCGGGGCAGTGCTTGCGGCTATTCCTGCCTTCTACAGACTTCTTCTTTTGGCCCCCAATATCTGGTTACATGCCCGTACGAGTTTCTAGACAAACCCACGATATCAACGCAATCCTTCATCCCATACATGACCACTCCAACGAGTGCTTTTTCCTCCATGTCTAACGCCTGGTGTAAATATGACTCCATATTCTTCGTAAGCATTAACAGCGAACATGCAGCCCTAGAAGTCTATACCCAGCATAGCACGCCTAGTTCGACTTTGGTATCAAGAACCCCATTGTATAACCATCACCACCGCTCGTCTTCTGGTCCGCCTACCAATCGTTAACTATTATCCATAGTTATTCCGAGAGGATGGAGTGCTCACCCCCATAAACACGCCGCCATTCACGCCTCCGCCCACTGAGAATGCATTGGAGATGCCGTTGCCGGTCCCGTGGGGCGCTTGCGATGCTGGTGGCTGGCCGTTCGTTTCTTCTGTCTGCATGGGCATTGCGCCGAGGTCCATGGGGAAGAAGGAGTTTGAGGTATCCATGCTGGGTCCTTGGATATAAGAATCCCATGCATCCTGTACTTGTTAGTGGTCATTGCAATTAATAGGAGAAAATGACACTCACCCAGTCAATGTTGCTATTGCTAGGCAGATCCAGGCTCTGGAACCCTAGGCTTGTGCCGAAGAGATTCGAAAATCCAGCGTTCTCCGGTCCATTGGGAACACCTCCGTTATAATTTGGTGTCAGCCCTGTAGGCTGCTGTTGCGGAACGGGGTCATTGAGTAAGTTCCCGATAGACGCCGGGTATCGCGTGTCGAACATGTTTGCTGAGTTCGGTGTTAAGCCGCCTGTGCTCAACATACCTAAGGTCATCGCCGCTGAATGCTCAGGCGCCACATTCGAGTCGTCCATGGGGCTAGCCGATGGGAACGCTGAAGATGCTGAGGAAAAGCTCTGCGACAGCCTCGTTGCTTGGTGCTGCTTCAGCTGGTCCAACATGACGCTCAGAGTTGCGTGAGCCTTGTACGCCTCCATCGAGTGATCCTTCAATCCATCCCAAATGCCCACAGCGGTGTCAATGGCCTCGAGCATCTCTTTACGCCGGTCTTGCGTCCAAGCATCTACTACTTGTGGTCGCCCTTGCCGCTCTGCCCTTGCCGTGTGATAGAGATCTGAGGCTACAATCATTGCCGCCAATAAAAAGTCGACCGTCGTAAGCGAAGAGATGAACCACTTAACACTTCGAAGTCGGCCGCCGGGTTGGCATTCTCGATGGAGCGTTGCCTGGTGTCTTAGCATGGTCATCGAAGCATCGATACATGCGGTGTTCGAGTGCGCAAACCGAGGAATTGTCCTTGAAGGAGCAAGGAACTTCCGATGCAGGACGCAAATGATTTTAAGGTATAAGAGGTCGAGTGTGAACCGTTGCATGATGAGCGTGGATGGATCCCGGGCAGACTCATCCATTGATCGCATCTTAAGGTGTGGTGCTAGAGTATCTAACAATTCCCTTGCTTGGACATCTACTTTCATGATCTCTTCGTATGATGAGCAGGTCAGCGACTCAGTCAAATCAACCGCCTCCCCTAATTTGTATATCAGACGCGTTCTGTTGATCAGGAAAAGCGTTGGTGTGGCTTCGTTTTCAGGCCTCGAAGGCGGCAGTATCTTCATATCTGGAAACAGCTCGTCATCGTAGATGTTGCGGGGAACCTCAGCGTTAGTATCGCGCGGTCGCACTATTGGAGGCAAACCTGCTTGCGCAGAGAACAGGAGGTCCATTGATCGCACGGCAGCCCAAACGCGTCGACGCATCTCGCCCTGAAAGACGGTGATGCCTGGATATGGCCCAGAGTCACGGTGCAGTCCCATTCGCATTGCAAGCCGCACAATGATGCCTGTGCTAATTAAAATGCCTACTTCAGCATCTCTACTGCGGGCATAATCAGCATATACGTGCAGAATCAGCGTTTCCACCATATCTGTAATGGGCTGCGTGATATCTGCCATGACCAGGCATTGCGCGGTCAGGTTCCGATATTCGCCTGACATCTCCCACGACTTCCCACGGTATTCTGGCGGCTCGTCGCCCGCTCTGCTATACGACTGCAGCGCTATGCACATCATGCCAAACACCAATCCTAGCCATATAATGGGCGTCTCATTGGGGTTCAGCCAATGCTTATCATATTGCTGCTGAAAGGACGGCCCGTGTATAATGTGGATTCCCGGGTCGTACGTATTGAAGTATCGCGAAACAAGGATATCGGCGGTCGGCTTGGGAGGGAATTGGGAGAGGATCTCGGCGTGCGTCGTGGGTTTCTGTTGGCCGAATAGGAACGCAGTGCCGGGGCTGTGTTCGTCGGCGTGGGTGGCTTTGTAGCGTTTCAACTGGTCGTCGTATTGCTTCTTGTGCTCAGTGAAGTAGTTTTTGACTTCTGAGATCTGGCGGCTGTTAGCAATGGTAGACAGGTGCCATTTCAACACAGCAACTTACTTCTCCCAGAATCGCATACCAGTGCGCCTCGGACGCAAACACGGCGCGGTTGTTGTCCACCTTCATCACGCCTATTGATTTCGCGACCTGCTCCACATCGCTGTCGTCGCCCTCCTCTTCCTCTTTTATCGATTCTGGCTCGTGCGCCAAATCGTATGGGTGCTCGATGGAGCCATTGCTCATGCTATTCGCAATCGCGGCGTGGGCGGCAGCCGGTCCAGCACTCTGAGCGCCATTGGTCATCAGCGAAAGAACCAGTCCTTCGAGCCGGTCAATGCGATTTTGCATGTCATCGGGAGAAGTGGCTGAGCCAGTGCTGGAAGCGCTCTTCTTGCGACTGCCGGGAGTTGCGTACGTACATGATCCCGCGTCACCGCGTTTGGTGCAGTTGTCGCACGGATGGCCGCGATTGCATTTCAGCCTGCGAGCGTCAGCTTCGTGCTCTGGGACCAAAGAAAAGTGGTCATGGCCTACTTTCGGTGCCTGCAGGGCCCGCAGGACAAGGGAACCCGATTCCGCTTGCGCACAACTCTGAACTGGGCGTCTGGCGGCGATTGGCCAGCGCTGGACGAGGTCGTCGATGGTGGGGTGGGAGGCATGGTGACGCCGGCGGTCTTAGAGACGGAGAGAACGGGGTTTAGAATGTTAAGTCCGCCAAAGGTTTGAAGAGATGCTGTCGCAACACGGACTAAGCGCGGGCTTAGGACAACGGATGATCGGCTGCGCGGGGTTTGCGCCGTGTGCTGGCGATTCTGGCTAGAAAGGGAAGTATACGAAATGTCAAGTGGAGGGCGATTCCTCAATCGCGGGCCCGGATGCTCTTAAATCTCTCGGAGCTGCGTCGCAACTCCAGAAGCCTAGAATTGGCGGGCTGTTTGGCGATCAAAAAGCCCCCAGTGTGCCCGGGTTCTTCCTCCTGCGATCTGCTCGGTCCTTCTCACGCTGGTGTTTTCACCCACTTCAGGCGTTATAAGCCCCCCCTCGCTAGTAAGTGTCGTTATATGTTGTGTCGCACAAGTTGTTCAGCGTAACTCAGTTGGTGTAGAAGCAGCTGGAAAGTGACAATGGCGAGTCCGGAGCAAGCTCCGACTTGCGATATCCTCTCGCGCACCGTGGGGCACGGCAGCCCTCGAGAATGGTCTGCAGAGGCTTCGGTGGGCGTTATCGAGAGTCGCAATCGTTGCAGTTGTGTTGTCGCGTCCTGCAAGACCGTGGTCAGCATTTGAGCTGCGCGCGAGGGGAGGTGAGGCATACTTTACCATACGCAAGGCCTGCCTCAATCACGGGCTTGGGGGGTCCTGACGTAGCTCGCTGCTGACAACTCAAAGCCGGGGCAGGTGGTCGACGCGGGCGGGTAGGCGCAACAATAATGAATATCACGGCCTTCGAATTCGGTGTACCGTGCAAGGAATGCAGAGAGTGCGGAGGTGCTGTGACGGCAGCGAGATCTGGCGCGGAAGAAAGTCGGTGGGCAGACCAGCCATTTAACTCCAAATGCCTTCATCGCAACTGCCAAGCAACTTCATCCGTCTCCCCTCATCGTTACCACACCACCACAACACCGCAGCGAGAACTTGCATCTGCATGGTAATCAGCCGCTTCTGACTCATAACTCAGGCTGCCACACGCGGATCCCTGCAAATCCCTCATCAGTTCTGCTTCGAGCATCAAATCGCTACTGCCATGGTCACTTCGACGAGTCTTCAATCCTTCTGCGGGGTCGAACGCCTGCGCCACCGACTTCATTGTCTCACGGCTGCGCATCGTGTCTTTCGGACGGTATAAAGAGCTGTAGTTGCCGACAGTAAGACAAGGAAAGCTCATGCAATCCTAAAGTATGCTAGATTTTGGTAGGCGAGCAGCGATCGACCAGAGCACGAACGCTCGAGAGAGAGCGAAGGACCTATGCCTCAAGAATAACTTTCATTCAAAGCAAATACCGCTTTTCCTCCTTCATCTCATTCTCTTCAACTCCTCAAACGTCATGCTTTCCATCTCATACTCATCAACCCACTTCCATCCCAGCCTCCACCATCACAGTAGCCACACAATTCCATCTCCCATACCGTCTGTCACCAACTGGAATGTTTCCGAGATACCTTTACTCGGTGATTAGAAAGCCCCCTTATTCCTCTTATCAGTGATTACCTAATGCCAAACCCAAGGGAAGAACGGTTGCAAGGACAATAGTGGGATGGTGGAACCATGGAAGGCTCAAAAGCAGAGAGAGCAGCGTAGAGCAAGGAAAAAACATCAAAAGGTACACCGTAGACGGCATCGAGTTGTCAGCACTATGACACCTTCACGTACATGGGTGGCCAACAGGTCTTTTCACACCAGTTAGATCAACCTCCACACTGAAAGATACGAGTGTCACCCAAAAAGGTAGCTTATATAAGATTTATCACATTATCACGACGTGTAGGGAGAACATGCGCACCCACATAAAACTCACATTACTCCTGATTATCTAAGCCAACCTTGCTTTGTCTTGATTGTGTTGTTCTTCATAGAAACGAGACGGCAGCAATCTCAATTAGAGCAACGAAAACGAAAACTTGGAAGCCATCCAACCTCCGAAATTAACCAACCCATAAACTATAAAATCCGTCATTCTCGTCTAAAGACAAACAGGAAGCAATGGAAACCAAGGACCTGACAGCGAAAGCACCAAGAAACAACGACAAAGCCGAAAAGAAAAACAATACAACCACTCAACATCCTCACCCGACTTCCCATCTAAACCACCACATCCAAAGCCCCATCTCCAGCCTCCACACCAGCAACACCCTCACCCCAAGGCACCATCTTCCCCTCCCTCACGCCCCACCTAAACACCTCCCCCTTCCCCACATTATACTGATAATAATTCTCCGTACCCGCCTTAACCAAAGCCTTCCTAAACGTAACATTGATCCTCCCCACACCCACCGCATTCGCAGCCCCCGCACGCTTCGGAATACTATGCAGCCAGTTCTTCTGCGTCGACCCGCGCATCAGCACCATATCCCCCGGTCCCAGACTCAGCTGCAGAACCTTGGGCTCGGGCTGGGCTGGAGTGTCGGCGGACGGAGCGGCAGGCTTGTGCTTCATGTAGAAGTCGCGTTTTGCGCCTAGCGAGAGCGATGCGATGGCGGGGTTGTCGCCGAGGAAGCGCTCGTCGTCGCTGTGGTAGGCGATGGAGTCTTTGCCGTCGGCATAGTAGTTCACGAGGCAGAAGTTGAAGGTTTCGCCTGTGGTGGCTTCGACGATCTGCCGTAGGGTCTCGAGACAGGCGGGTAGGGGGCGCGGAACGCATTTGTAGCGACTTGTCTCGATTGGGCGGTTGGTCTTTGAGTCGAGGAGTTGGCCGTTGGAGAAGCGACTGGTTTCGTCGACGCCGAAGACGGTCGTGTACCGGGGCGTGTTGACGGTGGCGTGGATGCCGCCTCGTGTGATCTGGTATACTACGCGGTAGAAGAACAGCTCTTGGCGAAGGAACTCGAACATGCCGCTGCTGATGGAGGAGGGTATGTATGGGCGGTGGATCACCACGTCCAGGTCAGGATATTTGGGATCATTGACAATGGAAGTTCCATCCGCAACAGCCGGACAGGAACCAAGCTGCTCAATATACGGTAATGGCAGATGCGGGACAGCAAAGGGATAACTCGTATGATGTGTCTTCTCCATGCTAGCATCGTACTTGGGCTTCTTGGGAGCGGTGGGCTTGAAAAAGCTATCCAAGGCTCCGCGTTTCGACATGATGGACCGAATATGTGGTCGGATTAGCTAGTAGCTGTAAGAGCTGTATAGCTTACACGGCTCAGATGCAGGACACACTTCTCTGAAGTAATACTAACACCTGGTCGAAGCAGATACTGAGTAACTGAAATTTGACGGAAGACGATTGAGCCGCCTGGAGTCTGATAGCGGGAAGCCTTCACGGGGAGCGACTGAGCACAGAGAGTTGAGAAGAGCACAGGTCCCGAGATACAATGGACATGCTGAGAATAAGCTGCCAGGAGACCAGCTTGACTTGACCACGCTGGAGCTGCACGTGGAGTGTAAGGTGGAGATGGCGCGCCAGAAGGTACAGGTACAGCAGAGTTGTTAGCGCGCTGAAAGACAAAAAGTGCGGGCGCGAAGGAGCTTATTGCGGTGTCGTCGAGCAGTTATAATACATTGAGTCTGAAGGTATCGATACTGGGGTAATTGTTGAAGTGCAACGCAAACGCGAACAAACTTTCGATGACGTTCTTGTCGTTAAGGAGCGACAGCGAAGGCAATGTCGTTATTGACACTTTGAGAACGAGTAACGTTGTTGTTATCCTGAGAAGGGTTGGCAACGTCGACTTGGACGTTGGGAGAGGATGAACGTGTGGCGACCATTATCGATGATGGTTGACCACCCCTGGTGGAGACTAGCGTGCTGCTGTGATTGGCTGTGAGCGACAGAGCTAGACGATATAAAGAACGACTCTGGTTTAAGTAAGACAATGCGCAATGGGATGGAAGCAATTGTGCTGGAATGCTGAGATATTCCTCAATTCAGAGAAGATTGAGTGAGTGATAGAGAGAAAGAGAACTGGAAAGGAAAGAGAAACATTTATACAACAACCCTCCCTGCGGGTCAAGAAACCCACCACTCAAACTCTACACACACTTTAATAATTATCTATTATAATTTTACATTACGCATGTGCTACAAGTGATCCTAAACGTGTAGGCACCTTCGCACCCAAAAATTACTATCGCGTCGTCGTCGCATTGCCTGATTTGTAGTGGACCTCCTTTTGTCACAAAAGAGACTTCTTCTGCATCAATAGCTCAGCCTGTGGCTGTGCGGAGCCTAGAATACGAGCCGGCCACAGCCCCGCAGTCCTGCGACCTGGTGACTCGCAAAAATTGCCTTTTTTTTTCTTTTTGGAGGAGTTTTGGGTGTTTCGTAGAGACGTCTTGCATCGCGTTTCTACTACCGCCATCAACTCTATCGAAAAGCTTTCCCACGATCGACCGCGCTTCTGTCGACTAGCTTAAAACACCCTCCATGAGCTTCAGGACCCGGCAAACTACAAGCTTTCTACTCAAAAACTGTCCGCAAGATCTGCTTCAAAGCCTGCACAGATGTCGGAAGCTGAAAAGTATACTTATGAGCCTTTTCGAATTTCCCGTTCTATAGAGGACACAGAGGTTCGACTGATCGAACTTCTACCTGAGACTAAATGCGGGATGATTGCTTGCAACATGCATTGTTTCTCTCTCTCCAATTGCCCGCAATACGTTGCCATATCGTACACATGGGGTTCTCCTCTTGTCATCAAGGAAATACGAATCAACAACAAGCGATTCTACGTCCGCGAGAATCTATGGTGGTGTCTGAATAATATGCGAATCTCCCAGCGGTGGCGTTTCCTTTGGATCGATGCTCTGTGCATTAACCAAGGTGATATTCCAGAGCGGAATCGCCAAGTTCCGCGAATAAGCCTCATCTACACGGCCGCAAGGACAGTGGTGGTTTGGCTTGGTAGTGCTACTGATGAGAGCAATCTTGCGATAGATTACATCGTCCAGAAAGGTTGTAAGCCACTCCGAGCTAAAGGGGATGGATTCCGGCAGATATGGAGTGAACGGCATGGAAGAGCCGTACTGGATCTTTGTGAAAGGCCGTACTGGACCCGCGTCTGGATAATCCAGGAAGTGATGATGGCCCACTATATTATATTCCTTTGCGGAGATAAGAGCTTCGAGTGGCGGGATATTGACTACATCTTTAAGAGTTTGAAGCGTATCGCAAATCACGTTCACGTTGAACATCATCGGTACGTTGCAGCGGTCCTTGCAAGCCCTGGCGGTTCTATCATCGAACAAAAGACACAGTGGAATGTGCTACCACTAGAAGGTCGGAATTTCACTCTCAAACATCTTTTGAAGCAATATCGCAACCAGAGAAGCACGGAAATCAGAGACAAAGTCTACGCTTTACTTGGCCTTACAAATCTTAACGATTCGAACCCGACCAAGCACCGGATATATGTGGATTACTCAAAACCCGTAGAGGATATTTATAGAGATGTATTACAAAACATATGGTCCTCCGACCAGTTTGCCACTGAGGAAGAAAGCTTATGCATCAGTAATATTTTGCAGCAAGCCTTGAGGCTTGACCCTGCCAGCGAGATAGTACAATACGAGACGAACCGTGCCGTTAACCGGAGCAATTTTGTTCCTCTTTTGGACCAGTAAGTATATTACGCTAGTAATACTATACAAGGGGCTAATAATCCACAAGACCAGAAAATATTCGAAATTATGCGGTATCCAGGACGAGATGGACTCCATGCAGTCGTGAGAGATGGTATATAACTGGACGCTACGTTGCGGCCGGTTCGGACGTCGGGTGCTATCCACTACCGGTCGGGGCGAATTTGATCCCGTCTACTTGTCCACGGGGGATGAATTTGTCGAATATTCAAGCTAGCACAACGGACAGAAGCCATCACACGTCGCGACCTTGTGCTGTAGAAGCAAGTGATTCAGCAGATGACACCGGCAGCACATTACTGCCCTGGTCGGCACGAAAAGGATATAAGGGTGTGGTCAAGCTCTTGCTACAGCGGGACGTTGATGTCAACCAGAAGGATGAGAACGATAAGATCGACATAACACTACTCTCTTGGGCGGCAGAGAGAGGACATGAGGATGTGGTGAAGCTTCTGCTACAGCGAGACAACGTTGACATCAACTCAAAGCATAAAGATGGTATAACACCACTCTCTTGGGCAGCGGAGAGAGGACATGAGGCTGTGGTGAAGCTTCTGCTAGAACGGGATGACATTGAAGTAAACTCTAAGGATAAGGACGGTATGACACCATTATTTTGGGCAGTAGACGGAGAACATGAGGATGTGGTAAAGCTCCTGCTAGAGCGAGACGACGTTGACATCAATTTGAAGCATAAGGATGGTATAACACCACTCTCTTGGGCAGTAGGGAGAGGATATGAGGATATGGTCAAGCTCCTACTACAGTGGGGCAATGTCGAAGTTAATATGAAGGATGAAAACGACATGACACCACTCTCTCAGTCAGCACAGAAAGGATACGACAATATAGTCAAGCTCCTACTAGAGCGGGACGACGTCGACGTCAACACAAAGCAAAAGGACGGTATGACACCACTCTCTTGGGCAGCAGAGAGAGGACATGAGGATGTGGTAAAGCTCCTGCTAGAGCGAGACGACGTTGACATCAACTTGAAGCATAAGGATGGTATAACACCACTCTCTTGGGCAGCAGAGAGAGGAAATGAGGCTGTGGTGAAGCTCCTGCTCGAGCGAGATGACATCGAAGTAAACTCCAAGGATAAGGACGGTATGACACCACTATTTTGGGCGGTAGAGAGAGAACATGAGGATATAGTAAAGCTCCTGCTAGAGCGGGCCAATGTTGACGTGAACGCCAAGGATAAACACAACCAGACTCCACTCTCTCGGGCAGCGCGGAAAGGATACAAGGGCGTGGTCTCTCTCCTGCTAGAGCGGGACGACATCGACGTGAACTCGAAGCTGAAGGACGGTAAAACGCCACTCTATCGTGCAGAACGGAAAAGACACAATGACGTGGTCAAGCTCCTGCAAGATCGAGACGACGTTGAACTCAACTGGAAGGACAGATATGGGCCGCGCTCTCACTTTGTGGTGCAACAGAGGGTTTATAAGGCGATAATTAAACGTCGGCTAGAGCAGGATGTTGAAGTTGTCGACAAATAGTCCTTTGCAGCAAAATTAGCAGCAACCAATTCCTGCCGGCTTGAACTCGGACCATGGCCCATCAGCGCCAGTCTTCCAGTTTCCATTAGCCAAAGAATACATTCGCAGTGTTATTGGACTTACAATGACCACGCTATTCCATATCCGAAGCCTTGGCGAACAAGCGAATGCGAAACGATCTACCCCGATACGGCAGAGTCCGAATATACTCCAGCAATCACGCACGTCATAAAGCTACTGCATTCCCAATAAAGTCTCCTTTGCATTTGCGTTTGCTCGCCATCTCCACGACTCCCATCTACATCATATCGCCAACATGTCGAAGACTATCACCGCTCTACATTTCCTCAATGTTCTGATTGGATGCTTCTGCATTGCTGTTCTCGGCCTCACGACACATAGTATCGTACTAAGTGACCGGATAGACGCTCTTATTCCGAGAGACATCAAGGACACCGGCGTGGGTATGTTAATGTGGGCTGGATGCGGGGGCATTGTGGATATGCTGCTTTTCCTGTGTCTCCTCTGTGCGAAACCTTTTCGCGATATTACCGTATGTACAAACATGCTACACAACTGTGTGTTACCACAAGCTAACGAAGAGCAGACGACTACACCCAGTGCTTTCTGCCAAACTATCGTTCTCTTCGTTCCCACGTTCATATTTCTCAGGCCACTGATTATTCTCATCTATACGTATGTTGAGTACAACGGTTCGATTAAGAGTTCTGTTAGCCGAACTGGCGGTTACATGAATTCCGAGAGCTGGGCTTGTTATGTGGATACTAGTGGGGATGCGCGTTCACTATGCTATGAGCTGCGAGCCGCTCGGTACCTACTTATCCCGATTCTGGTTCTGGCTGCGGGTATGCCCACGATTGTCCTTTGTATCAGAATGAAAACGTCAAGGATGGAGAACAAGCAAAGCGCGGTGCAGGCTATGGGTCATTCACGGACGTAGGAAATGCCCGTACAGGTGGAACAAGCGGGAGTTCAAAACTATTCTCTTGTCCCATGCCCGTCCAAAGCAGACCAACCATGATACCGGAACTTGTAGAACTACTGCAAAATCGATTTCCCTAGCGAGTGAGTTAGATTCAAGACAATGCCCAGAATGCCATCGAGCAATATTGGGTGATATATAACCATTCAGCAGAAAGTCGTTCGATCGAGACCTCTGGGTTATGCATTCATAAATTCCCTACATCAACCCAATTTAAATATCGCCCTTCACCCTTGTAAAAATCTCCACTGCCACCTCCAATTCCAACTCGATCTTGATATCACTATTTTGCTGCCTAATCTTCACAGCTCGATTCAAAATCTGGATTGGTGGGGTACTGCTCTCTAGCATGGTGCTAGCTGTTGGGTGAATGGAGACGAGTTTGCAGTGTCTTGTGAGTAATTTATGGCGGGGCTTCCAGCTAAGAGGTTTAGTTTGAGAGCTAGGAGGAACCATGATAGGCAAGGGTCGAGGACGGACTTCTGAGACATAATATACTACACTTCGGATTCATCATAGTGGTGAACATATTAGCACCAGTAAAATCTTCTTACAGTTATGCCTCACTGGAAACGAACTGCTTCGTGGCAATCTTAAAATCCTCTTAACTTCAAATGGTATACTGCACCCATCTGTCGTCTGACATCTTGATATCTAAATCTGCACCTCAATACCCTGCATGTTTCCCTCCTCCCGCCAATTCTCCAAACACCCTACAAAATCCTCGATTCCGTGTCCCCAAAGTCCAGACCGCGCCATTAGCATCTGTATCTCTGGCAGCGCCTTGTCAATACCACCTTCAACATTAAAATACCCTGGTGTGCACTCAGCTATAGCAGCCATCGGCGGCGAGCGCATTAATATCTGCATGCCCCAGTTCCCTGCTGCTTCAACGGTTGCTGTTACAGCGAAGGGCTTGCCGTTAGCCTTGCGCTTTGCTTCCGCTAAGATGTAGGCTGAGTGTTTCGCGAGAGTGTCTACATTGAAGAGGTTATTCGGGCTCAGAGAAGCCTGCCACGGCCCGGAAAGAAAGAGATTAGGGAAGTTGTGGTCGAGGGCTCCGTGCTGTGTTGATGGTCCGCTGCGCGCCCATTCTTCGCTCATAGAGATGCTATTGCGGCCGATGACCGTCATATTGGCTTTCTGAGCTGGAGATCCAGTAAAGGGGGCGCGAAAGCCTGTCGCGCAGATGATTATGTCCACGGGATAAGATTCATCGCCTACAACGATGCAATCTCTAGTAAGACGATCGGGGCCTTTGCCATCTGTGTCGATGAGAGTGACATTTGAACGATTAAAGGTCGAGAGGTATTCATCATGGAAAGTCGGGCGTTTGCACCACGTAGGGTACCAGGCCTGCAGCTTTTTTGCAACGTCTGGATCCTTAACTACGTCTTCCACGCGTTTGCGAACGCGTTCTTGTCGTGGTAGGTCGAGAGAGTGAAGCCTTTGCAAGTATGCCGGGAGCTCTTCCATTGTCTTGGGTCCGTTCGCGTTACCAGCTATTGCAGCCATGCCAACAGCTTCGGTCCACCTATCATCCACCAAGTTGATCGCAGGCTGTTTCTCGGTGGTAAAGTGCTCGTGAAAATTCTTCATACGCTCGCGCTGCCATCCAGCTGATGTAGCCACATTGTTACGAAACCACTCTGGATCGGTCTCCTTCTGGTCGCGATGATCTACTCCAGATGGCGTACGTTGAACAATGTATAAGTGCTTCGCCCATTTCGCAACATACGGAACAATCTGGATGGAGGTCGCCCCCGTGCCTATAATGGCCACACGCTTCCCTTGTAGCTGCACAAGAGACGGGTCTTCTGGCGACCCACCCGTAAGTGCATAGTTCCAGCGGCTCGAGTGGAAGATGTCGCCCTGAAAGTCCGGGATGCCCGGGATTGCAGGCAGTTTTGGCCAGTTCAGCACGCCGTTCACTGTCGCTACAAACTGCGCGCGAATATTCAGCGTCTGCGACTCTTCTCCTTTGCGTTGCTGCACAAGCTGCACCTGCCACTCTTTCGTTTCTGCATCCCAAACCAACTTCTGCGCTTTCGTTTGGAAGACAGAACTATCGGCCACACCCCACTTCTTCGCGGCAAGCTCGGCGTATGTGCGGATTTCTTCTCCAGTGGAGTACTTGTGTCTCGGTACATAGCCCGTCTCCTCCAGCAACGGCAGGTAACAGTAGCTCTCAATATCACACGTAAGTCCCGGATAGCGATTCCAGTACCAAGTGCCACCAAAGCCTCCAGCAGTATCGACGATGCGAATGTCTTCAGGACGAATCCCGGCCTCGATCATGCGAATTGCGTACAGCATTCCACCCCAACCGGCGCCAAGGATAAGTAGTTGACAGCGGTTTTTTGGGAACATCGATCGTGCATCTTTGATTGAGGATGGGTCGACCCAGGGGTCGTCGAGGAAGGACTGGAATTTGGAGGAGAGGGAAATGTCAATGAATTGGTTGTCACCGTCATCTCTGAGACGCCTGGCGCGCTCTAAGTTGTAGCGTTTTTGAATTTGGAGGGCGTCAACTCCAGGGACGCCTTCGTCCTGGTAGCCAAGGCCCAAGGCCATGATGCCAGCTGCAGTCGTGGTGGCGGACATTGCGAAATGCCGAAAAGACGACGACGTTGCGACGTTAATCGAGGAGATTGCTGGGTATGAATCCTTCAGAAATTTGATATTCGGGCAAGAGCATAAGAGCCGAGACCTTAGCCTTTAGTTAAGTCGAAGTGCATAAGTATACGCGGCTTATATGGGCGCTCAGCTACGCCATAACTACTTAACTTGGCAGTTACGATACAGTCAGCGCCATCGCTGCTACAGCCGTTAGTTTACGCCCTGATCGATGATTCGACCTAGTTGTGCCAGATCTGCATCCTTCATATAGAAGTCCGTAACATCGCTTCAGGATTTCTAACCAATCAAGAAGGCACGTTAACTTGTAGCGAACAATAAAACATATCGTATTGGAATACCTTTTTGTGATCGCGAATCTGGCTCGATGTCAGAATATCTACTAGGTCTCCAGTAGGTACCCAAAAGGTCCAAACTCGTCCTGTAGAGTTGCTCATCAGCTACTATAAAATACTCCCGTCTCTTCTTTAATCTACACCAATTGCATAGCAAAACTCTTCACATTAACTTCCCCACCCAAAGCCTTTGTGGCGTGATTGAAAACACCATACCGATACCCGGTAAAGAATGTATACGAGTTCGTCATCGCTAAAGCTGGCCCGAGCTGCGTGAATGTCTTCCCATCAAGACTATAAGCAAACGTCGACGTCCTCACCGCTGTAGTTCCTGAGAACGCAGGCGTAATATCCGCCGTGACTCTCAACCACACATCTGTCGACCCACTGGCGAGTGTAGGCCCCGTGGCCGCAATTGTTCCGGTGGAGTTCGTCGCCCATGCAGACGTCAGACTGAGGTTGTTGACCATGACGATCTTAGACACGTCCCCGGTCTTATAGACGCCGATGTAGGCAGCGATATCCCGGAACAAGACTGCGCCTGTGCGGTCCCCGTCTTTCATTTTGCTGGGGTCGAGGCGGAAGGTTCCTGAGGATTTTGGGCCGATGATGCGATGTGTTAGGGTGTTTCTCGCTGTGAAGAGGTCGTTTGTTATTGTTGCTGTTTGGAGGTTAAGTCCCCCCGAGAGTCTCCACTTCGAATTATCGGGGTTGTGATTCCATTCCCATTCATGGCTCAGCGCAGATCCGGAGAAGGTATCTGTCCCGACTGGTGCGGGGACAGTCTTGGTTGTTTGTACAGGAATAGGATAAGTTTTCCCCCAAGCACCACCGTCGGTGACGAGTTGTGGCCATCCGTCTGATGTCCAGGTCAATGGAGCAGCAACAGGAATGCGTCCACCGGGATACGAGTCCATGAATGCGACGTAGTACCACTTCCCATCCTTCGTCTCGACAATCCCGCCCTGGTGAGCATACCCAGCATTCGGAATCGGCCCAGCGATGGCGTTGACAAGCACTTTCATCTCATACGGTCCCCATGGACTGTTTGATTTCAACACCCATTCCGCTGACGCGGGCCTAGTCAAAAAAATATAGTACGTCCCGTTGATTTTGTACATCCTGCTCCCTTCTACATAGGTGCCATCTGCCGGAGTGTAAACTTGCTGCGACTTTACCTCAGTAGTGCCGTCAGCGCTCAATTGCGCAACATTGATTTTGGTGTTGCCGTATGCAACGTACATAGTGTCATCCGTGTCGACGAGGAGTCCGCAGTCGTAGTAGCATTTATTTATCGTGGCCTTGGATTTCCAGTTCCAATTAGCGACCTCGCCATTACTCTTCCCAGCGCCAGAATTCTCGGAAGTCCAGATGTACGTTTGGCTACCCTCCACGCAGCCGACCCAGTAAAATGCGTCGTTTGAAGGCCGGTATTGGAGCGAAGAGGCCCAGATCCCTTTTACATAAGCACGGTCAGATGCACTGTTGAGGTTGTATTTGGCGCCGAAATTGAGTGTTGGAACGCTGTGTGACACGGGGGTCCAATTTACAAGGTCATATGACTTTAGGACTGGGGCGCCAGGGGAGAAGGCGAATGTCGATGATGAGTAGTAGAACACATCTCCAACGCGGAAAACGTCGAGGTCAGGGTAGTCTTCCCAGAGGATGGGATTGGTGAAGGTCGTAGCTGCTCGTGGAGCCAAGCTCATAGGTTTGGCAATGGTTGTGCTAAAGAGCAGGGCCAAAGGTAGCAGTTGGATCAAGCTCGGTAGATGCATTTTGATAAGGGTCAATTTCGCAAAGCTCAATTAGCATACTTCAAGCCATTTCATGCCATCCATCCGTTTTCTCTTATATGTCTTGAGATCTTCCGGTAAGCCCTGCAAGCAGCTTTTCTGCTATAATCAAGCTATAGGAACAGACTTACGGTCCGATAAATAAATGACGCCACATAAATTCAGACGGAAATCCGGGGAGATGTGGAGTCTCCAGGTATTCATACAAAAAAGTGGGTTTAGAGATCGTTCGTCATTGGTGCAATTTCGACTAAGTTTCCCCGGACGGCCAAGAGGGGTTGATATGATGCCCCGAAATCGAGATATCCATGCTAGCTCTTGTTTAAATGGATAATAGCGATGAAAGATGTATTGGCGATAATATTGAGATGGGAATGAAGGTGCGGAGATGGATAGCCTAAAGGAGACGAAATTGGCAATTATCGCGACTGTCTGTACCAATTCGGTATTCGAACCTCTTACTCTCCGATGCTTACTCTGAGTTGCTTTTTGCACCAAACGTGTAGTCCCTAGTACGCTCAATCATCATGCCCCCCCAGCTAGAAACCCGTAGCCGAAATGTTTCCTCCGGGTGGATAGCAGGCAATATTAGCACGTGAAGGTCATCTTAACCTTAGGAGCATCCATTCTTTCGGCGAAGCAGGCAGCGAACGGCGAAATTAACGAAATTGATAAGATCATGGTGTTATGTTGGTGAGATCACTTGAAGGCGCTCCTGACGCGTTAGAAAAGAGGCGCTTAGTAAGTGTTGTGTTCGACGCTAACAGTCTTAAAGCGGCCCCACGGCAAGGCTGCATCTTCCATCTTCCCTTTTCTAGACTACATGTATGTCATCATATCTCCCAGCTTGACAAGTCGACTTCTACATTCAAACTTCTTGTGAACGCTCCATCTCGTACCATGGATCTGCTCCCTGCGTTGGGGCTGCTGTCTGATGTTGTACAACTGGCCAACGCGACGTGCAAGGTCACGAGGCTCCAGGACACGCTTAAAGAGAGCTAGAAGGATCAGCGCAGACTCTGCAACAAGATCACGCTGTTATGGATGACTCTGTGAGACCTCGAGACATAATTTGCGCCAATTTCTAGCGAACAAGATGGGGTATGGTTAGAGCCTATAGACTCCCTCGTAGAACTCGACAGTATCTGTGATCAGCTCAACACAGCTTTGGACGATGGTCGGCGTAAGCTTATGGCGCAGGCTGCACAAGGCCCTGGTCTTCGTCGCATTATGCAGTCTCAACTCTGCAGATTCTCTATCCATGAGGCTACAAGACCTCATCGAGAGAAAAAAGAATGCAACACTCTGTGCGACACGATTTCATAATTGCTGTAGACACATGTCGCCCTAGATACTCCAGGTAAAATGTCTGACAAGGACAAAAGGCTGACCCTGCTCGAGACTATTTACAATCCAAAAAAACAGTAGCCCGAAGATTAGGGTGACCTTTGGAAAGACAGGGAGCATCACAAACCGCTTCGGATATCCTATGTCTAGCATATTCTGCGACAGATGTGAAAAGCTCAACGGACTCACTACTGTGTCGACTTTGATCACTGTAAAAACTGTCATGGGAATAAGGAAAGAGCGTAAATATGGCACAACATGATTTTGTCAAATGTTGCAGCAACATCAAGTTGCTCATCGCCGCACAATCAGAAGATATCGAAAGCCGCATCAGAGCAATAATCGAGCAGGAAGAGGACCCTCGTCTGATGGTACAGCGGCGGCAGAAACAGCAGATTCTCATACTAGACACAATACTAGAGAGCTTCAAGGAAATTTACGCAAGAATTTCACTGTCATCAAACGTGGCTGACATTGTCTGCAGATTCCTATTGTAAAGGATTCATAAGGACGTGCTCGTCGATTGCATAAGATTTGGCGAGGTTTAACATGCCCTTCAACCTCTCAGACAACAGATCGACGAGACCTATGATCAAATTATGAGCCGAATAGCGAAACTAAGCACCAGACAACGAGCTGTGAAATGGTTGTTGCTTGGATACCGTATGTTTAACGAACTTTCACGATGAGAGAACTCGAGCATGCCACTGCAGTCTCTTGGGGCGTCTGCGAGATCGAAGTGGAGCATGTTCTTAGTGCAAAACTTCTGACCTTGTTGATTACCGAACATGTCATCAGTAATGAAACTGAGGACGTTCACCGAACTCACACGAAGGCAGAGGGTTATTTTTTATAGAAGAGGGATATTGATTCTCCGACTGGTGACGTAGAGCTCGTAGATTACTACCCAGTATATCATGAGATAGTTGTATTCGAAGCACGTACAGCGCCAAACGAGTCTGACGCCTTCGATGCCCTTTTGAGGGTGTATCCCCTCGTAGAGTAATGCCGTCATGAATTGGGTTTACTCTGCTCGACGATCCAATTCACATATAATCGTGCCACAAGTACTGATCTTCCTTTAGAACATAGAATACTTGGGGGCTTCAGCGCAAGCACTTTGGTATACTAATAGCGAGTCTCAGTACTGCTAGAATGTTACCAGTAGTGTAGATCCTCTCCACATCGCAGCGTGGTCTATGCTAAACAACGTTGTCTTGGGGTTCTTAGTTGAGGGTGCACATTCCTAGGTTAAGCTACTACGATATATAATACAGACGTGTGTAGGAACCTGGTCGGCACAGGCACGCCAACATTTCAGAAGATTGCAAATGAATTGACGCTAATTATTGAAGTTTCTTTTCGAAATTGCAGCAAAGGACATTCTTGAGTTTTAAAATGCCTAATATCTACACTTTCAAGGATGAGAAGGCTATTGTCAGTGTACCACAAGAGAATGGGATAGGTCATCCACCCAGGAGATCACCAAAGACTGAGAAATAGTTTGTGGAGTTGATGAAACTAGTGTCAACCCAGAATGAAAGCTCTCCCTATGACTTCAGTCAACAATTGGAGTTGAGGAGGCGTTATGACCTTTCATTTCCTTCAAAGCCTCGGCCGCTATACTAGGCTTTCGGGTAGTGCTTTCAATGTCAAGCATGGCATTGATAACGGAAACCATATGAAGTCTAGTTCAATCATATTGCCAGCAGCAAGGATATTTTTTAACAACAAGTGTATAGGTTTTCCTGCCAAACACAGTCGAGCCTAAGAGGGCTTACATGGTCCTCATACTCTAATGCCAAAATCCCGTATTTGAACGACGGCGTTGAGTTTTTCACATAAACACCCAACGGCGAAAACGTTATCCTTCACTAGAAGCTGACTCTGCTCCAAAAAAAATTATGGATAGAACCTACAGAGCTCGCAATTGTGACAATCAATCGTACCATTCGGACTGAAGTGTACGTAGGTACATACGTCATCTATGCCGAACGCCGATCTGTCGGCATCACAACTCCTACTTTGTCTATTGGTCATTGTACTTCCCACTTGTCTCCAAAAGGCAACTCGAGATGTGTATCGACTGGGTAATCGATCCTTTCTGGTTTCCAAAAACATAAAGATGATGGCCACTACCATTGCGCACTTTAACTCTCACCATGCGCGTTCAACTCCCCATACCTACTACTGCCACTGAACAATTACTGCCAGTCCCAAACCCTGTCACTTCATACTGGCTCAGTGAGCCTCATGAGCTGAGCGAGTTCCGTTCCACGCACAAATTGCCAACCGAAACCGACATTGTCATAATTGGAGGAGGCTTTGCTGGAATCACGGCAGCTTATCATCTTCTTCAAGGCAACGAGAAGCCGCCGCGGATTGTCATTCTAGAAGCACGGCAGTTGTGCTCTGGTGCCACTGGACGCAATGGTGGACATGCTAAAGTAAAAACTAACACACTGACGAGCTTGATTCCAAAATATGGGAAATCCAAAGTGGATCAGGTCCAAGCTTATGTGCATGGGGTCATAGATGGCATTAAGCACATTGTGGAAGAGGAACAATTGGATTGTCAGTTCGAACTTCGCCGGAGCTTCGATGTACAGCTCGACCGCGAGGATTCAAAACGATTGAAGAAGGTGTACGAAGAGAGCCGTAAAGCAGGATCGTTATGGACCAAAAACACCGCATATGTTGACGAACACATCGTCGAACAAGTGACCTCAATCAAGGGCGCAACATCGGCTTTTAGTGTTCCAGCATGCTCGTTCTGGCCATATAAGTTCGTCACACAGCTTCTCGCTCGACTTCTATCCCGCCATCCAGATACCCTGAACCTCCAGACTCTGACGCCAGTCACGGCCGTCACATCCGCCAATGACGGATCCAACCTCATCCACACAGCACGAGGCACTATAAAATCTCCAAAAGTGATATTCGCTTCCAACGCATATACCGCTGGTCTCCTCCCTCAATTTCACGACGCGATCATCCCAAAGCGCGGTATGGCTTGCCACATCTCTCCCGAAAAGCCCGTTCATCCTCATCTCTCAAACACGTACAATATCGACTTTGGACCCGAGATAGGCGTTGACTATCTCAATCCGCGTCCAGATGGTGGCATCGTGGTCGGAGGCGGGAAATGGAATTACCGCGACGACCGCTCATCTTGGTTCGACAACTACGACGATTCCCACCTCTTCCCCAAGGAAGTCCACGAGTACTGGAATGGCTATATGCAGCGCAATTTCGTGGGGTGGGAGAATAGCAATGCAGTAGTGGAGAGTACATGGGTAGGGATTATGGGGATTACGAAGGATGATTGGCCATTTGTCGGACGGGTGCCTGGGGAAGCGGAGACCTCAAAGGGCAGATATGTGCTGGCCGGGTTCAATGGGGGTGGGATGGCGATAATACTTACAGCGAGTAAGGCGGTCGCGAAGATGGTTAACACGGATTGCGAGTTCGAGGATGCAGCGAAGGAAACGTGTGTGCCGGACTTTTTCAAGGCGACGGAGAAAAGGCTGACGGATTTGGGGGATACGAGGGCCATGTTGGAAAGGGAGTAGGCGTCGCGGCAGCTTTCTGATCAATGGCTCACTTTGGCGCTCTCGGTGCGATAACAACGCTGGGGCCATACCCCAGGAACCGGTCAAGGTGGGGGGAAGCGCTCGCCACGTACACGACCAATGCGATCCTTGATGTTGATCATACTGGTGTTCACTTGACCGCTTTGACCAATACGTGTGTCACGATCGGAAATCGCTATATGCCATTCAGAGCTCGTTCTGGCACCAAAAGACGGCCTCGCCGAAGTTGGGTACTTGCGGTAGAAACCCAGTGTCAGCTTCACCAGGTCGCCCACTCGCTTGCACAGCCAAGTCTATCCCATTGTTTGCACGGCCACCCTTTATGACTAGCGGGCGTCAGCATTGTGGCGCAACTAGCTCGTGCCTCTCTATACGCTGCTTATACATTCCGACAACGAAGGTGGTAAGCCGTCGTGTGCTCGTCCCCAATCTTACCTTCTTTTGCACTTGGACCCCACAAGCGGCTGGCTTCCGTCGTTCCACATGCACGCACACCCTTCAGCCTCGCCCAGGAGCCTCACTGTTGCCTCCAATGGCGCTGCACGTGCATTAGCGCTGTCCGCTTCGCGTAAAAGCTCGTCGTGCAGGCGGTGAGGGTGCCGGAGTTGTAGCCTAATTTCTGTGAGCTGTCTTATAACTCCTCCTAGGTTCTCTCTCAACGTCTCTGGGATCCTTCTTTTGCCCGCGTGACTCCATCTTTCTTCCTCGATCCATCACATATCTTAAGCGTGTGTGATTTGAGAACAATTCGCTTAGACCTTACCATTACTGTATCGGAAAATTCGGCAAGGCTGCTTGCTGGACAATCATCACGTTCGTGGAAAAGACACTCCAGGAGCTACACTTTCGTCTCCAATCAACAAGAACAGCCATGGCGACAATGACTCTGGACAGGACGGTGATGATGTCTTCCCAGAAAATGCAGTCTGTGGACGGGGACATGAAGATCACTGCTCCAGCCTCGACCATGCCGCAGGGACCGAGGACACCACCACCAGAACGAGCACATGCGGTACCGACGATGCTGGGGATCTCGCAAGAAATGAGGAGAGAGATATGCGAACATGTGAGTATACTATTCACTTCGCAGAGATGAAATTGTTGCGACCTGTCCACAGGTAGATGTTCAGTTTGGCCTGAATACACGTGATCCCCAAAATTCTTCAACATTTAACATCCAGACAATAAACACTTGATAGTCTGAGTTCGATGCTAATGTGTCTGATTTTAGCTACCAAAAAAGGATTTAATCAATGTCTGCCTGACGAGTAAACTCATGCAAGATGCCGCCGTGCGAGCTCTGTACCGTAACGTCACTCTCAAGGTTGCCGACTGTAGGAAGAAGGCCCTCAAAATGATCTCGTCTATGCTCACTCGAGAGAATCCCGGAATCGACTACATCCAGTCCGTTCAGCTCATCGATTGGTGCCAGCCGAAGAGTTCATGTGCTCATACAACCGATAATGCACTTGCTGCAGCACGGTACCTCATCAATGCTCTTCCCAAGGACAAGCTGAAAAGCTTCAGGTAAGCACCCAGTATTTAAATCTTGGATATTAAGGAACTTTTGGCTGACTTCATATAGCTGGGATTCGACACACGGATTCACCACGGAGCTCTCAATCCTACTAATGAAGCGACAGCGCAATCTGAAGCACATTGAACTACACGCAACTGATCACGATGATGTTAAGCCATGTATCAACGAAGTCTACAAGGCTGATATGAGCATTATCAAGTGTGTAGAGCGAGCTGACTCCCTGCATTTCGAGCCTAGCTGTAAAGGCTGCCTTCATGGTGCCAGAATCGTCCTAGAACAAGCAAAGAACCTCAAGAAACTCAAACTTTCCGGTTACTGTCTTGACAAGGTGGATCGCCGGATAGCAACGAGCGAAGAGGGTGTGATCACCGACCCAGTATTCACATCCCTGTTTGGCCACCTTAAGGAGCCTGGTGCTCAGCCGCTGCAACTCACGAGCCTTTCGTTGGACATTGTGGATCTGACGCAGTGCAAAGTCAACTACGCAAATGTTCTGAACTTCGAAACGCTGAAAAAGCTGAGACTTCGTAAATGCTGGCGGGCGGATCTATTTTTGGATTGCATGATGTATCCAAACCACGGCCGCGCGACTCGTCTAGAAGAGCTCGTAATTGAGAATGTCGAAGAGGAGAGCGAAAGACTACTCAACGGTACGCTGGATCGTTTCCTGAAACACAACAAAGGCCTGAAAAACCTGCAACTCTACCTCCTGAACTCCGGCGCTCTGCCCACTTTGGAGAACATCGTCTGGCATGGTGATACCCTGGAGAAGCTGTTCGTGTGTGTGCGAAGACAACCACATAACCGCAATGGCAACCACGAGTCCTACACCACTCCCGACCAACTTGCCCAACTCTGCGCTTCCATGCCGCAGCTGAAACAATTGGCTCTGAGTATCGCCGAGTGGCCCGTATCTATGGATTGCAAACTCCACAAAGAGGAGGCTGTTTTCAAGGAGAAGATTTTGGTAAGCTCTGTTCATATCCTCCTTCACCTATGTTCAGAATTGATAAAGAAACAGGACCCCCTCGCTAAACTTCCCAAACTCGAAACTCTCAATATACTCAACTGGCCCCAAATAGGATGTGGCTGTTCATGCCTCGACATGCGCGAAGACACCTACCGCGTTCTCATGCGCGCCCAAGCCACCAAATTCTTCCGTCTATTCAAAGCTGCTCAAGCCCTTGCCCACCCATCCAAGCCTGACACACTACGCGTCATGGCAATTGGTGAGCACAAAGATTTTGACAATCATCTAAATGGTTTGAATGAGGATGAGCAGGCGGAGTTCTTGAGACGCGATATCTTCTATAGAACGGAGGGTAAGGAGAGCTGGACCGATGCAGCGGATTCACCGTTGGCCGTTTCGATTGAGCCTGAGGATTTGGAAAACTTGGAGGTGCATGCAGATGTGTTGAAGAATTGGTTCAAGTTTAGGCCGAGTTGGGGACTGGCGGATGAGTGGTAGATGAGCTCTAAGAAAATGAGGACTGTCCTATCTGGAGCCGTTGGGACTCCTTTCCTCTTGGAAGATGTAAGAAGAAACTTGTATCCAGTGAAGACTGGCGTAGCCAATTCCATCAGATTCCCAGAGATATTAAGGAAGACCTGCAAAGCTGTGGTGTATTTGCCACAATATTTTGTTGTGGCCTAGGTGAAATCCATTGGATTAATGTTGTTCACTGTTAACTTCTCCGACTCTCAGGGTCAACATCAATCAACGGTTCTAATCAGTATCAGTATGCTGGGGTTCGACGTGCGTTGTGGAAAGCTTTCTATTTCATTCGTCAACTTGGTTTATCTCCGAACTCGCGTCCCACAAGCCGATGCCGAAGACGGGATGGACAGGGCACAACCGGGCATCCTTCCTAAGATGGTATAGCGTAGCTGATCTCATGATATGACTGCTAAAATGCTGGGGAGCCATAGTTCATCCCTGTTAGTTGAGGGAACCACTACCAACCACTCGTCCAAGGTTCGCAATACCACAAAATAGGCTGTGATGCTTACATATAGGTCCAGAGTTTTTGCACAGATTTATTGACATTCAGAACATAGTCTTCAAATCATATTATCAACACACACAATCACCAAATTCACCTGCACCTGCGCGCCACCAATGTTGAGTCCCGGGCGTTAGGTTCGAAGTAATCTATTCACAATTCGTGTCCACCAATACCAACGCAAGTCTGCATCAAGATCTTCGCTGCAGACGTCCACAACCTCTTACGCCCCCAAGCGCCTGCATAACGAAGTCGGCGACACAAACACCGGAGAACTCGTCTACTTCACCTACATATTCTCGCCCACCTGATTACTTGCAGACCAGATCAACGCCAAGAAGAACGCAGTTGTGCTAGTACCAAAGGACGCAAATCCAGACACTACTGCCGCCCTGGTGAATGTGGCAACGGGCTCGTGGATGGGGTTCACATGTCATGCCGGATTACTCCTAGTTAAAAGATAGCAGTTGCTATTTTCGGGGTAACGGGAGCAAGTGGACAAGTGGAAGTCCAAAATTAGAAAGTACTTAGAGCTACAAAAGTCATTACGTTTAGGAAGCTTGGCACGAAGTTAGAGAGGACGAAAGAATTAAGAGTGACAGCAACCATTGTGCTTCCAGACGAATTAGAAGACAGAGATATTGAAGCTGCGGGGAATGTGAACATGGTGCTTGGCTAGGTGGGGATTCTTCACTATGTACCCCCACACACTGCGAGAAAAACGCCAGGAACATCAAAACAAACCTTGTTCTCAGAGTAGATTACTCTTATAACAACTGAATGTAGAAAGTGGCCCTCGTGATTCTCTACACACAAAACGCTCTATTTTATATAGAACCGCTGTGAAGATCTTACCTTGCAAAGAGTGTAAATGCTGTGAGTCCGGTTAATATTCCTTACCACATGGCCCCTCACTTGAATATTGAATTTACGCCCAAGTCAGCGGAAAACCACACCATCGGGAATCTAACTATATCCGAGACGAGTTGTGCTGCTAAAACCTTGAATCTGACCATACCCAAGGTTATGATCGCTGATAGCCATTGCCCTGATCGGTCTGCTGGATGCATTCCCCTCAGTTTGTGTACCCATACTTCGAGACTCATATACAGCACTTCCCTCACACTTCAGGAAATTTTGCGTCCGTTATCTATTGCCATTGACGTTCAATCACCAATTAACCAAAAAAACTGGGTATACTAGACTGCTCTGTGTCTGACTCCCATCGAATATGGGTATCATCGAATATTTTGAGAACAACACTTGGAGCCAGCTTTTTTTGTTCTTAACGGTCTTGGTAAAACCCCCTGTGAAAAAATGCTCAATCTTAGTCTAATTCTATTTAGTATCTTCTCTACGCCATCGCTAGAGCTGTCTACAATGTGACCTTCCATCCCCTTGCTGCTTACCCTGGTCCATTGCTTGCTCGAGCGACGCCATTGCCTATGGTGTGGAATTTGATTCACGGACATCAAAACAACTTTCTGATAGACTGTCACAAGGCAAGTGTCTTCCTCCAACATGTTGACTCATACACTCACCTCCATCTAGAAGTACGGCCATGTGGTGCGAGTCTCCCCGGACGAGCTTAGCTACACATCCCAGGAAGCATGGCGAGATAGTGAGTGACATGATTTGCGCGTCTTTATCTGTCCTCATCAATACAGTCTTCAGTCACGATAGCCCTACTGCGGGCCGCAAATGGGAGTTGTTTTATCGAAAGGACAACCCTTCATTTGCAGAAACGGTACAAGTCGATTCGACGAAGGATTTTTTCCATTACTCACACCTCATAGATGATAGCAGCGGACAACAAGACCCATTCTAGGTTGCGCAGGCTTTTTAATCCAGCCTTTTCTGAAAAAAATCTTCGTGAACAAGAGGTATGCTTTCGGCTTGCATTCGATTTCTGGCAGTTGCTGAGTCTTACTACTCTATAGCCAACTTTGAAGCGTACAGCCAAAGAGATGATTGATCGTATCGAGCGCTTTCAAAAAGAGAATCCTACCGAGTCTATCAATATGGCTAAGTTCTTCATGTGTGTCACCTTCGACGTCATGGGCGACTTCACCCTTTCACAACGTTTTGGGTTGATCGAGAAGATGGAGATCCCAGACTGGATGGCTGTGCAGCAGGAAAACCAGAAAGCAATCATCTTCATCTTGTCGTCCGCATATCTCGACGTGTTGAAACCCATTACAAGCTTCTTCATGTGGATGTTCTTCGAGAAACTGAGCGCGGCGTTGAATTTTTCGACGAAGCAAGGTTTGCAACTTGAATGATACATCAATATGTAATTTGGCTAACGCTTAGCAGTGGAAAAGCGTCTGAAAATGAACATGCCGGAGGAACGTTCCGACATTTTAGCATTCGCGCTGCGTGAAGACAAGTCAAATCTCAAGCTAACACCGCAGGAGATGAACAGCAGCGCCATGCTCTTCTGTATGTGAAAATGGATGCAATCGAACATTGAGGCACACACTAACAGTTAAATCAGTGCTAGCGGGCTTCGATACTACAGCCACCGCCATGACGGGCCTGCTTTGGTACCTACACGCCAATCCGGAAGTGCTCTCGACCCTCACGCTTGAAATTCGCAACGCATTCCAATCTCTGGATGATATTACATTGCAGAGCTGCGCAGAGCTTCCATACCTGCAAGCTTGCATCGAAGAAGGTTTACGCGTGCATAACCCGGTCCAGATTGGACTGCCCAGAGTCACGCCTCCACAGGGCATGATCATTGATGGCAAGTTTGTGCCTCGACAGGTAAGAGTGCCTTCATTGCTGTGAAATTGCCCTATCCGGTGTATTCTGCCTCTATTGAGTTTGAATGCAATCTAATTTTCCCACAGACTGTTGTCTATGTATCGAACCATGCCGCGAGTGTCTCGCCCGACAACTTCCAACATCCAGAGAAGTTCATTCCAGAGCGTTGGATTGGTGATGAGTATGCATCGGATAAGAAAGGCGCACGACAGCCTTTCTCCTATGGAGTCAGGAACTGCATGGGAAAAGGGTACGAAGCTATACAGTTTTCTCACAAGTTTTTAAGAAGGGCGTCACTGATCATAGTCCTTAGTTTCGCATACCACGAGCTACGTCTCATTATGTCGACGCTTATCTTCACCTTCGACATCCATGTACGAGAAGATTGTGACACATGGGGTATAGATCAGAGGGTGTACATTGTACCGGAAAGGAAGGTATGCTTTCACTTCATCTTTTGTGTAAGATAAGTAATATTGCCTTTGCTGACATTTCTAATAGCCGCTATGGGTCAATTTCGAGAAGCGGATCTGAGGACCATGAACATACTAGAGACTGTGCGGTGCAATTTACTTGAGAAATGGAAATATCGGGCTTCTCCGAGTCGACACAATCGTTTCTAGCCTTAGATGTACTGTTCAAATTGACTTCGCGGTCTTTCCATGGGTTTGATGATGAAATGGTGAGGGCAGAGGTACATGACTGGAAATATTATAATGCTCAGCCCCTCAGGATAGAGCATATCTTTATTTCGAGAACTTTTTTGAATCAAGCAATATACCATGTTCCTCCGGGTAATTGTGGCATCGACCTGCACAACTAGCCTGGGTCGTTTTCATTATATCAATGTGATTGCTAGAACGTAATATGATAGGGAGCACCCGATATGTTTTCCAAGAATGCAGAAAGGTAAGACATACCGATATGATGCCAAGTACGTGAGCTGACTGGAATCTAGCCGGTGGGTAATCCGTACCCTCTTGACTAACAAACGCAGGCAGAAGCACCATCTCGGTCTCTTCATCAGCCAAATCTTTAGTGGTTGCCGATTCTGGTGGCCAAAGTATAAATGAAAATGTGTTTACAGGCGGAACGTATAGTGATGTTGGAGGGCACATCCCCGCTGGATCGGGCTTTGGAGACTGCTGCAGTGTTGCTGGTTGGTGTGATTCTTCTGTCGATTACTGCAGTACTAGTTGCTGATTTGCCTTCGGTAACTGCGATAACACCGGTGATGGAAACCGAAACGTATCAACCGATGGAACATGTGGAGGTGTTGACAGGATCACTTGCGCCAACTCTATTTTTGGAGACTGATGTAGTGGAAGTGGGCGGTGTGGGAGTTCGGCTGCTTGTTGCAGGACTGGGCGTAATGGGTTGTTTGGTACTTGTACGTGTATAGTGTGTTTAGTTTTGGAGTATAATTTTAGATGATACTGATGTATGCTGGTTCTAATGGACATCTGATCACTGTGGGTAGGGTGCCAGCCCGAATTCCGTCATTGTGGCTCTTCGCAAATTTGCCCCAGGTACTTAGTCATCAAGGTGGGTGATCATTGCAATCGAGAAACAGCCCCAGCTGAACCCTGAGATTGATGCTTCATGTGGCAATTTGGGGCTTAGAAAGAATGTTGCGTTGCATCTTGATGTAGGCCTCCTGCAGCTAGACATTTTTTCTTCTATACTGCAGCGTTTAAGCATTTGAAAAGAGGAAGTGAATCGGTCCGTGATTTATTCGCCTTGTCCATGTACGCCACATCAAACAACGTTCTCACCGGCGGTCTGCACCCAAAAATTGTTCCAAGTGGACGAAAACTCTTCTGCACTCAATAGCCGCTCACCGTGCCGCGGGAAGAGCATATCCATTTCTTTTCTCATGGCTATGAACTCCGCCCTCTTTCGCTCGAATGCCTCGCCATCGAAATTCTCAGTGCCCCAACTGCAGTCGCGATACAGCTTCTGTAACGATCTCCAGCGATTGATGCTCCCTCGCAGGTCATCCGCGCTCCCAGGACCGAACTCCTGCGTGAGGTGCTGGATGGCAGCTGATGTATCTAGAGGCAGACGAATTGCTGCTGGAAAAAGGTTCCATACAACAATAGGATCTTGCACGATCTGTCGCGCTGGCGGGTCATCATGGTCGTCTGCATCATAATAAGGAACCCATTCCAAGCTCTGGAGTTTTTGTGCAATCTCCTCAAGAACCGTCTCCGCTGGCCGGCTAGGTGACTCTTCCCACAGTTTGTTCCCAACACGGGCCCATTCAACAATCGTTCCTGCGTCTCTTAAGCTTTGTCTTTACTAACTTTGTCTGCAGTGAGCGTACGGTCTTGTGTGTTGTAGATCAGATCCACGCCGCGCCGCCCATTGTTAAAGGCCCCACTCGTCAACCCCAGCATCCAAGGCGGTAGCGACTTATGACTTTCAGAATGGACGTAACCACCCCAGCGCAGATCCTCGATCCAGTCAGGATCGCTGCAATCTGCGAAATAAGAGACCGCCTTTGATGCTGGTAGTAATTCCCTGCTGCTGGTACGCCCAGACTATGTCGCTGCGGAGGATTGGGAGGAGTTTTGTCAACTTAATGACCTCGGGCTCAAAGCATAGCTTTTGGAACGTGTCAGTTGCGATTGTTTCTAATAAGTGGGGTGGGAGAATAACGTGCGATGGCGATAGGTAGCGCATTGAGATTAGGAGGTTAAAGAGTTTTGTTAGCGAAGAGATGAGACCCGCGTGCTTCTCTGAGATCGCATCCATGGTTGTGGTGGGATGATGTTGTTGCGGCGGAGAATCTTTTTGAGGTTTGAGTGACACATCTCATGCTAGACTACGTTAGGCAGTAACATGATGCCTTTTGTTTTATGATAATGTAGTGTTCAAATGCAAGAAAAGATAACAGAACATAATTTTGCCTTTTATTTGATTTAATTGAGAACGTTACGAGCCTACATTTAAAACATCACGATTATATAGTAGCGTCGAATGTACGTCGTTTTATTAGTTAACTTAGAATCATACTTCTAATATCCGTTTTATGTAAGAGATACTTTTAGCATTGAGGGCTTGCATATACCTTATAATAAAGTGTTATCAAGTAGCTATTTAATTAACTATATACGCAATTTAACTTAGAACTATACCAGTAACAACAACGGAAGAATATTAAGCACAATGCGACCTACAGAGTAAGGAGAGGTTACATAAGTCGCAATATTTAAATATCGCCACAAGTCAAGAGTTTCAAAGCGAGGCCTACAATACATTGCTATATCTAACAGAAAATTTATGTCTTTTGACCTGCAGGGTGTGGTAAAGCAATTTCTCTTCTATTTACACGTTTTGCATCTCTTATAAGACCATATCAACAATTATGCCAGATCCTTGACCATCTTGCACTGCAGCATTCACCAACAACGTCTCCTTTGCTGCAGTCGCATTTCTTACAGCAAGTGAAGTTCCGACGTCTAAAGTTGAAATATGTGGAGCGCTGTCGGTATTCCAGGTCGCATACGCAGCTCCTCTACCCTCATGCAGATGGCCAAAGCAATGAAGTCGTGGTTTGACGTGCTGAATAGCTATCGCCAGTTTTTCGCAGCCACAGTGCTCGCCTTTTCCATTGATATCAAGCTTGTAGGCTAAGCTTTCGAAAATTGGAGGCCCATGCGTCATAACGATATCAACATTTTCCGGAATGGAATGTATTCCCGAACTGAAGCGATCTTCGGTACCGTACGCGAACGCGTATCCATTGAATTCTGGTGTATATGGAGAGGCGTATATTGTGAATTTTTTTCCATTTTTGAGTGTGAAAGTGTGTGTGCCTTCCTCCAGATAGTGAACACCATATTTCTTCTGTGCTTTGAAAAAAGCGATTGCTTTTGCGCTGCCTTCTAATTCGTCTTCGTCTTCCATATTGTCTCGTACCCATTTTTCGTCTAGTTCGAGATCGTGATTGCCGGCAATCACGAGCTTCAGCTCGGCGTCGATTGTCTTAATATTTTCAATGGCTCTAGAAAAAGCTGGCAGCCCGCCCACTTGTGTGAGATCTCCGCAGTGTAACAGGATGTCCGCCTTTGGAGCTGGATTCGAGTCAGAGTATGGCCATCGATCATGGGTATCAGATATGACCAAAAGGCGAGTGGGGATCGGCATTTTGTGAGACATCCAAAATTAGGAGCTCGTGTGGAGAAGTTCTATGTAGCGCGTCTTTGTGATGACTCTTTTTACGCAGGCTCAGGATGCGATAAATATTTATAATTGTGGGGCCGAGAAGACTTCGTGGTGTTGTAGTGTTGCAGTGGTACGTGTTGGTGGAAGAAGTGTTGTGAGAATGGCGCTGCAAGCGATTTATACTTTCACCACAGAACCATATGAGTCATTCCAAAATAGCAATTTGGCTAATAGATGGTACTATGGCACACTAGTCATGTCTTCTAACCCTAATTATGACGTCAACTATCCTCTTTCATGGTGCTCATGGTCATTTCATCGCTAAAAGCTTCCACACATGAAAAGCATTGGTATTTGTAACGGTTAAATTATCTAGAGAAACCCGGAAACCCAGATTTCACACTGACACCTTTTTTTATTATTATTATTATTTGTTTTTTACTAGATTGATTCTTGACAAGATGGCAACGCCTTTTAATCCAAGGATATTCTAATAGCTAAGGTTATGCGTTCATTCTAAATATATAGTGCTCCAAGTTCCTTTCAGCATTTTGCAGTCAGCGGGTCTCTTAATTATGCATTTCTGCTTCACTTAAGGTTCCGGAAACTTTTTGTTCTTATTGTGCTTGTTGTTTTTATTGTGTGAAAAATCAGTTGTATTTTGTTCAACGCTATCAGATTTTGACGACATTACGTATCAATTATTTTGTCGATTGTCAAATTGTCTCTATTGTTTCGATAAAGATGTGGCAGTGCTATCTTGGGCGGGGTATTGTCGTTATAGAAAGCGATCATACAGAGCTTGCTTGCAGTCTTGCTTTAATCTAGCCCCCTCTTTCGCAACCTGTCTCTAACCAGTATCTTGATATCATCTTCATCACTATGGCATCGGGGGGGAATATTCCCGCCTCGCCCAAGTCTCCTAAATCACCGCGCTCGTCTGGACATCCTCGACTATCGCTCGACGGCGTGTTTGCAAACCTTGACATCGGAACCGGCTCTCCGAAATCAAAGGGCAAGGCTGCTGCAAGAAAATCAGAGTCTTATGTTAGTTTCTTCAGTGAAGATTCGTCTGCAAAATCTTCTCTTCGAGAATCGTTCTCCCGGGCCTGGCCCCCATCTTTCGCCAGTTTCAAGCTTGAAGACATCGCTAGCATAGGAGATGATCTTCCTCGCCCTCCGTAAGATACCTGCACAAACTTTTAACTTGAGATAATAAAACTAATTGGTTCGTTTAGGTCTCCAAGTCTTACACTTCGGATGAGTGATCTGTATCGTATTCATGGCAACAACTGGGCAAACAATACTAGCGTCCAGGACATCCCAGCAGATGTCACACCAGAGTTCAAAGTAGTGTCTCAAATCATGTCATCCGAAGTCGTCGTGAGGTCATTCAGCATGCCGCAGCATTTCATCACATCATCAGCTGCTTCGTCTCCAAAAATGAGCCAATGAGCGAAAAGCTCATCAAAGAGACACATGCCATCCTGATCCATGGTATTAGTGGCGAGAATGCCGGGTTCCTGAGAAGCAAAGAGTATGGCGGAATTTACAGGTCTAATGAAATCTTTGCTGGTAGTCTGCCTTTTCCAAAACCCTCGAAGATCTCTGAAGCTATGAGATCTATGATTCAGAATCTAGACCAGGATCTCATGAGTGCAGCCAAGGATAAAGAGCTGGATCCGTTTGCTCTTGCTGCCAAGTATGCGGATCGCATTGTCAATATTCATCCGTTCAGAGACGGAAATGGAAGGATATGTCGATTGGTCTTAAACGCTATTCTGATCAAGTATGCGGGGATAGTAGTCAACGCTGGGGAACATGATCAGAGCAGGGATGAATATGCACTGATTGCGCAGGAGTCAACTGAAGTCGGTGGTCATTCTGGCGCACTTGGTACTCTAGTCTTGAAGGAGGCTACAAAGGCACTGAGAAATATGAGGGACAAGCTCAAGGGAAAGAAACGGGACTAAAGAGGTTCTCGCAAAAGGTCAAGGAAGATATTAAATTTGAACAAAGACTTGTCTGGCGTTGGGACATTACAGTATTTGGTAGTTCACTGGATGCTAATGCTCCTTTCTTCTTGCGACGTTGAGTGTAACGCAGAACTAATATTCATAACTACGGACCTTCATCATATCTGCAATACATGATTTAGCCATGTTTTGCTGGTACACTTCATAGGAATGCGGAAACAAAGAAATTGAAAGGGCTCATGTCGCATATACTGTATATTGCATATGTTGACCCCACATACAGATCATATAGCAGAATCGAGAAGTTTGCGATATTATACTGCATATTCCCACATCCGAGGAGAATCGCATGGGTTTCGTTGAAGTACTGCTGGGAAATATAGCATAGCTTCGTAGGGCAGCTGTAGCACTATTGCACTCTGCCTACATCTGCTTGTCTGTCCTGCGAAGTCCCCTCGGCGATGACAACACGGAGAGCAACGAGGAGAATTTCGGAGAGAAAGCGACGCCTGTGGTGAATATGTTTTGTGGATGTCCTCAGAAGCTTCATAAAATGTATTTTGGACAGACATGTTGTTGTCGTCATTGGAGTTTTGCTATTGTAGACGCCGACGCGCTAAAACACGTGAAGGCGCGTTGTCTTGGCGAACTCCGAGCTGCTCTCCTTTGAACCCCCTCGTGCAATAACGCCCCCGCCAACACTATCACGACTCTCATATTACATTATACTCATGTAAGAGAGCCATTTATGTTTCGGAATCCTCGAGAGAACCGCAACCTCCCTTCCCCACAGGTGGCGCCTTCAACCGGCCGCCCTCCTTCGCCACCCGGCTCGACAATACGACAGAAGGCAGCCGGTAACGCTGCAATGGCAGTTAAATCAAACCCCAAAGCAGCCGCCCTAAAGCAGAAATCTGCTCCCCTACCCAAGATGGCTCAAACCACACTCGTACCGCTACAATGGGGCAAGAAGTCTCCTGCGAACGGCGGCAAGCCCAAGCCCAAGCCTACATCCAATGGAAACATCATGGCTTTCTTCAAGAAGGCCGAGGAGATCAACAGCCGCTTGTTCTTGGAGGATAGAGGGGCGAAGACTACAGTTATATTGGACGAGACAGATGAGGAAGACGCTGGTTGGAGTGATGAGACGAAGGATGTCGTCATCGACAAGGAGAACGCAGAGGAACGGTACAACGAAAATGGAAGAAGTAGCAAAAGGCGCAAGGTCAGCGAAGACGTGCCAGAGCTCGCGTGCTCCCCACCACCTCCTGCCAAAGATGAGGAAGCTGGTCTTGAGGCTCAACCTACGGATGCCGCTGAGCGACTCGTAAAGTTTAGTAAGAGGATGGGGCCGTTCGTCGACGATTCGGAATCAGAAGATGATACAGACATTTCCATCCCATTTAGAGGTACGATCGAATCTTCCGCGATACCGATTGACCCATCAGCATCTAAACAAGCCAAGCCTCTACCCACAGATAATAGAGAGTCGCACATCGATACACAACCGCCATTGCTTAAGAGGGAGGCCACATCGTACATTGGTGGAGGTGACTTTGAGGACTTTGAAGGACTAGAAGATCTGGAGGACGAGGACATACTTGAAGGCGAAGAATACGACGAGAGGAGATGGATGAAAGAGCAGCAGAAACTAGAGATGGCCGAGTCTGGCTTCGAGGGCGATTTAGAGGAACCAGATGAAGCTCCATCGCTGTTTCCCGATGATCAGATTGACGATGAAAAGGCTACAACCACCAATGAAGATGCGATACCCTCATGCCCTATTTGCGATAGCTGTCTAGGAGGCTTTGGTGAACAAGAAGCATCCGCCCACGTTAACGCGTGTTTGGATGGAAATCCTTTGCCCCTACCTGTGCCTAAGGCTGTGGAGACGGAGCCGAACAAAGCCACCCATAATAGCAAATTGTACAAACGGCCCGCCCATCCAGCTAGACCAGGCCAAGAGAACCCGTTTCAACTTGGAGAGTCCATCACAGCCCCCAATTCGGCTTTCACGAAGTTAATGGCAAACCATGCAGAGGATGCTGCTTGGGCTTCTGCTGCAGCATCCAACGCAGCCGCCCGAGGAAAGCCGTCATATGAGCGAACATGTCCTTTCTACAAGATACTGCCTGGTCTTAACATCTGCGTTGACGCTTTCCGGTATGGCGCCGTCAAAGGCCAAAATGCATACTTCCTAAGCCACTTCCACAGTGATCACTACATTGGACTTACGGCATCGTGGTCTCATGGCCCAATCTACTGCAGCAAGGTCACAGGTAATCTAGTGCGTCAGCAGCTTCGTGTCAACCCAAAGTGGGTAGTAGATCTAGACTTCGAGAAGAAGACTGTAGTTCCCGGCACCGATGGTGTCCATGTTACGATGATACCTGCCAACCACTGTCCCGGCAGCTCATTGTTTTTGTTTGAGAAGGCGGTTGGCAAGGGCAAGAACCCCAAACTGCAACGCGTATTGCACTGCGGAGACTTTCGTGCCTGTCAGTCTCACATCGAACACCCTCTGCTCAGACCCGATGTCCTCGATGTGGTTAGTGGCAAGAACCGACAGCAAAAACTTGATGTTTGTTATCTTGACACAACCTACCTTAATCCCAAATATTCATTTCCACCTCAGAAGGAAGTCATACAGGCATGTGCAGATATGTGCGTTAGTTTGAATAAGGAACGCGCGGATGGGAGTGATTCTTGGGAACAAGTGAAGAGGGAGAGGGCTGGCCAAGGTATGGTCAAATTCGTCCGCAAGGAGTCGGACGTGAAGAAAAACGATGTGGAAGTGGAGGACGGAGAAGACTTCGATGCGATGAAAATTACCGCATCCCCAACCACAAAGAAACGAGGACGACTTCTTGTTATAGTTGGCACGTACAGTATCGGGAAAGAACGTATCTGCATAGGGATTGCCAAAGCTCTCGGTAGCAAGATTTACGCTCCTCCTAATAAGCAGAAGATTTGCAAAGCCCTCGAAGACCCCGAACTCAATGCTCTCCTCACTGAGAACCCTCGCGAAGCGCAAGTACACATGACGCCCCTATTCGAGATCCGCGCCGACACACTGGAGGATTATCTGCGCGACTATCGCGATCAGTTCTCGCGTGCTGTCGGCTTCCGCCCTTCTGGCTGGAATTATCGACCCCCCAATAGTCGCTTCACTGAAAGCCCTGCTGTGCAAACTGTTCTTTATTCTCAGAATTGGAAGAGTCAGTTTTCCATGAAGGACTTGACACCGCAGCGAGGAAGCACTAGTCGAGCGAGTTGTTTTGGGGTGCCGTACAGCGAACATAGCAGTTTTAGAGAGCTGACTATGTTTTGTTGCGCCTTGCGCATCGACAAGATCATCCCGACCGTCAACGTTGCGAGTCCGAAGTCGAGAGAGAAGATGAAGAGTTGGTGCGAGAGGTGGGCACAAGAGAAGAAGAAGAATGGCCTGTTCAAGCTGCAGGAAGATGGCAGTGGGTGGTAGGTATTGAACCCCGTCCTTTGGCAGCACAATGAAAACATTATAAACTATTTTCCTTCTCATGTCCTGTGTTCGGTATCTGCAAGCCTTCTCTCGGTCGTCCTTCCTACACCGTTCCCATCATATTCTATACCTCGATTCAATCCACTCACGCTTCAAGACCTTCGAGCGATACTGTGTTTCCTCTTCAATATCTTCACATCCAGCGCCCTATATAGGCAGAACCGACTCCATTCGAGTTCCCTAGGCCGCTGCACTTTTCAGATTATCGTTCCCTTCAATCTGCATGAACACCATCAACACGGCGGCATAGGCCGCGGAGGCAGCCACAACTTCACGAGGCGACTTGATTTCCGACATGGTCATCAGTAAACAGAATACACACACGAAGCCAGTTATGATCTGCAGCCGCCTCACACCGTCCAAGACGTACTCCAACCACCACAACGGTGCTAGTAGCATAGCTAGTCCTCCCAAGATGATGATCATGTTCGAGAGGTTTTCGAATATTTTGTTATTCGAGTACAGGGTGGCTTTCGAGTCCACATGTAGATCCGCAACTTTCTTCAATCGAAAGAGGCGGTGCAACCATTTCCATGACTGGAGCCATCTTGCAAGAGACGGCTGGGTCCGCGTGTTTACGCAGATCAAATCACCAGTCTGGTTGATGTAAGCCGACTCTTGAGGGTCGATTGCATCTCGGGCGAGCCAGTTCTTGACGTTCTGAACCTGTCGCTTCTCCGCTCGCGGCCGAGCTCGTACTTTAGAGAATGCTTCAATATACTGATCTATTACTGGTTAGTACGGCTATTCCCTTTTTCTATGCGCTCATGTCTGTGACTCACTGTAGTGATGAAGGATGGCTGACAATTCTTCCATCAGCTTTGTTCTCTCGATTTGATACATCGCGTCCCATCTAAAACTGCAATTCTTAAGGTTGTGATCACTCGGCGAGTCCTCGATCGTCTTATGGATCTCCTCCAGTCTTTCTTCGATATGTACTATTCGGTCCTGCATCCAAAGTATGACATTGGCGTTGAGGCTTTCGAAGCGTCTGAAGACGAAGAAATCATCATCCGAAGCCATCCATTTACTCAGTGCTTTATATCCCTCATATTTCCACGCTTGGTCTCGTTTTGTTTGAGAATCCACGGTTGCATGTGAAACGGATGAGGCTGAAGGAAGTGTGTGAAGCGATATCGACCCTGATGGGTCTGGAAAATTAGCCCCTGGTGAAGTTACGGGACCGGGAAGAGAAGAAGTGACTCTTTGAGAGCCTTGCGCCATCTTGAATAACGGTTTAGAACGTTTGCTGCCCAATGCCACCTGGCAGAGTCTTTATTCTTTGTATCCAGGCGGGCGACGCGAGGCTATGTTCTGGGGGCGACGTCCGCGTACGCGCCAAGGATATCCTTCAGCCCACTCAGCGCCAGAAGCAATACACCATATTTACCAAGCGATAGAACGTGCCCAAGCCACAAGGACTCCGCCAGTCAAAATAACCTCCTGGTTCGTGCCTTAGATACCCAAGCCATACAGTACCTCGCCGTGTCTAGCTAAAACTTAATCTGCCACAAAACGATAATGGCAGTGTAATTATCGGATGAAGCCTCATGCCCTCCAGCGCATCTCGATTCTTCAGCCTTCTCGTTGAGCGAAACTTTAATTCAGCCTACAGAGCCACAGTCTTCCCCGCCTGTACTTTAAGGTCGTCGCGCCTGGCCAATAGTTGAGAGCTGTACTCACGAGGCCGTGCAGCCGTGGCTCTTGTCCCGACTTTGCATTGGACGAAGGCTCCGATGGGTTACACAGAGCCTCCCCAATACAGGGCAACTGACTAATTTTCCTTCTGCCTTCTGCCTTGTTCACTGCAGCTGATAATGGATAAAGTGCGAAGCTATTTTCTTAATCCTCGTGCTCTATTCCCTTTCACCGGCTGTGCTACAATTTTCTGCCCCGTGTTTGGCATACGCCGTCCCGTTCAATCACTCTTATCCTGCCATCGATACCTCAGTCAACTCAGCATTCGCCTGGCGTCTGATGCCTCGTGATCTCAGCCTCGTGATCAGATTCGAAACCGCAGGCTTCCACATCTCATCATGGATCCACCCCCCCGCTGGGATAAACCTCCACCCTCCCGCTGGGGCAGGCCGCTTCAGTTTGCAAGCGCTGTAACCGCACTGAATCGAGGCGGTATCCAGAAAGAAGACGCTGCATATAATCCCCAAACTCGTGTATCGCAGCCTTCTGGCCCACCGCCAGCTCATATATATCCCCAACAACATCAACCTACGCATGGTTTCCATCATGGTCAGAACTCGAGCTACTTCGCGGGACATCCTGCATCGCCATTTCAAACTCCAGGGCCATACTCTCCGCCTCCTCAGCAGGGATCCCCTCCGCGACAAACATACTCCCCGCCTTCGCATTCGGATTCGCAATCACAGTCCCGGTATAATCCGAATATAAATCAGGAACAAGGCTCTCCGCCACTGAGGGGATACATTCATCAAGGTTCTACCTATGGCGGCGAAATGTATACCGAGCCTGTTACAGACTACTACCCTAGAGCATCAGCCTCGTCGCCTCACTACCAAGAGTCCTTCGACAGCGGCTACACAGCATCAGGAGGATACACCACTTATGATAATCAGCACCAAGGCCATAATAGCTTTCACTCACAGGATCAATACAGTCCGCAACAGAGCGCAACGCAAGATCCAGCCACCTACAATTATCAGGATGGCCAAAGCTACGAAAATACATCTACATACAATAATAGCCCTCCCGCACCTTTTGAATTGGGCCCGCGTACCTATACTGATCCTGTTGGGCATGATTGCATGCAGTCTTGGAATAAGTAGGCCTTCCTACCATGGCCCTTATTGGTGTTCACTGACCTCTGCTACAGGATATTGGAGAGATGTATGACCTGCAAACCTATTGTACCGAGATAATTCTCTTGAGTTTTTGACTAGATGACGCGAGTACAATCGTGATGGATATCACAACAATTATTCTCAAGCATTGCCAGCTTTATACACTGGATGAAAAGCCCGAGGACAACGCACTACCCTGGATCTCATCTCATCTATGTTCAGCACGGGTACAATATCTACAGTCAATGTGTGACTGGCATACGAACCAACTTCCTTGTGGGATGTATCATTGCATTTCTGGGTCTTGTCTCATTGATCCGACTTTCCGAAAGATTGGGTTTGAAATTACATGGCAAAATTCGCGCAAGGCTTGAACCGCCTCCTCAACGCCTTTAGGATAAAGGTTCTACAAATGAGGAGACTATCCGCACGCCGTGCATGAGGCTGGGTGGATAAAACCAACCGCAAGACAAGCTCTTAGTCACAGACCAAGGCTCAGCCTTTCGTCTCGCATCTTGACTATTAAATATTCTGGTCTAGCCTTCCACATGCCACATCGCTCGAGAAGACTTTTATAAATCGCATACTTTGACTCAAAATATTGCTGGGTTTGGGAAGGTTGATATGAGTGCAGATGAGAGACGGACGTTGTGAAGATGTTAAGGCTTTGACGGGCTGCGTTCGTGCTGCTTGGTAAGCAGTCCTGATGTTAGTGATATTGCAAAATCTGGGGCAAAGGAGTTTAACTAGGCTCAATCAGGCAGGTTGGTCCTCCAATCAGTGGGTAGGGATCATGAGGCTCTCTGCCTTAAAATGGGCCTCTTCTGCTAATATATTGGTCTTTCTGTGAGTGGGGGCCCACATTAAGGCCTAAATTCACTCGCTGATTGGAAGACCAACCTGCCTGATTGAGCCTAGTTAAACTCCTTTACACCAGATTTTGCGGTACTCAGTGCTTTTAGGATTTGGATTGGAGACGTAGTAGTGCCCGTGGTGTCTGTATATATCGATCGATATGCGTCCAAGTTGAGAGAACATGTTCAGGCCACAGATTCTTCTAAGGTTTTCTTTCAACCTGCGAAGCATGTCTTCCAGTCTTTAAGATTTAACAACATTTGCCTAAAGATTCGGTAAATACTGCCATATTTATGATGTCAGCCAAATGAGTGCATTTCATACTTATGTTATACCAAACTCGGCCACGGCCAGGAACGGACGCTGTCAAATATGGTTGTTGTATTCCGAAGGTTCATTCCGAGTTCCGACCTATGCACTTGCCTATCGCAGCTTAGCCGTACCTCACGTAGCGCGCCCTTTGAGTGCGCCCTTTGAGTGTTTCCATCTGTTCACATAACGTCCATCGTCCCTATGCCTCCACCACGCCTCCTACACATCCCTCGACTCGCCAGTACGTGGTACCGCCCACCTGCTGCTCAATTGATCTCATATACGCTCAGCGCTTCTCCGCACGATCGCGCTCCCGCGTGAACGTCTCGCAACTCACCCCGCCACCTCACTTCGCGCCCTCCACACTTCAAGACCACATCTCACCATGTCTGAATTTGCCTCCTACACAGCAAACACATCCAACAAATACGCCCCCAATGGCACGTTACCTACGAGCAACGGCAATGCATGGAGCTCCCCCACACCC
>BLYF01000178.1:0-24410 GCA_014905255.1 Herpotrichia juniperi | reverse complement strand
CCGCTCCGACGTTACCACTACCCCCACCGCCTCCATGCTTGCCTCGATCCAGAACTGCACCCTCCTCGACGACGTCTTCATGGAAGACCCTACAACTTTTTCCCTTGAACGTTTCGTCGCCGACCTTACTGGAAAAGAGGACGCCATGCTGGTCTTGTCTGGCACAATGGGGAACCAGGTTGCGCTACGCAGTCATTTGACCCATCCGCCGCAAGGTGTTGTTAGTGATAGGAGATGTCATATTTTGAATTATGAGGCCGGGGGCGTGAGCAGTCTGACGGGCGCGATGATGGTGCCGATTGATGCTCGCAACAAAACCTACATGACGTTGGAGGAGATTAAGGAACATGCGGTGATTTCAGACGATATCCATGTATGCCCCACGAGGGTAATAAGTCTGGAGAATACGCTCAATGGTGCCATTATGCCCTTGGAAGAAGTGAAGAGGATAGCGGCATGGGCAAGGGCACACGAGATTATAATGCACATGGATGGCGCAAGGTTGTGGGAAGCTGTTGCAGCTGGTGCGGGGACACTGAAGGAGTTTTGTACGGAGATGGATAGTGTGAGTCTTTGTTTCAGTAAGGGCTTGGGTGCGCCAATTGGGAGTATCGTCGTCGGGACGTCAAAATTCATCAAGCAGTGTCGCTGGATTCGGAAGTCTATAGGTGGTGGTCTCCGCCAATCTGGTGTTGTGGCTGCACCTGCGCGCGTGGCAGTCGAAGAGACATTTCTGGGAGGGAAGTTGGCGAAGACGCATGAGAATGCGAAGAAGATCGAGAAATTGTGGGTGGATTTGGGCGGGAAGACGCAGTATCCGGTTGATACGAATATGGTGTGGTTGGACCTGAATGCGAGTGGGATTCAGCTTGATCGATGGATTGAACTTGCTAATAAGTATGGGCTTAAGATGATGAGTGGGCGGTTAGTGGTGCATTATCAGATTGGGGAGGAGGCTATTGAGCGGTTGAAGCAGGTATTTTCAGAGGCGCTGAAAGGGAATATTGGAGAGCAGAAGGACGAGACGAAGGATGTGGATGTTAAGGCGTTGAAGGGGGATGGAAAATATGTGGAGTAGGGACATGGCATATACATGTGAGTACAATGCGACCTCAGGCACTCGTAAGAGTATTCGCTAGTTGCCCTCATCTGTAGGGAATATTCGAATAGTCGACAGGGTATTTGAGCCATCCAAGCCAATCGAACTTTGCCAGGCCGTATTGTGTATAGCGGAAAGACACATGCGCTAGAGAAGGTTGTTGACTCCCAGATGCAAGGCAATCTCTGTATTTTCTCCGTTTTGACTTCAACGGCTTTGCAATCAAGACTAGTTGACGGGCGGTTTGATTTGCTGGTTCCCCGCAGTACCGTTGCCATGCAGCATGCAGTCGCCAAAATATTTTGTTTCACAAATCCCAGTACCAAATTCGTCGGTCTCGGTCTCGTATACCTATGTACATGGATATTAGGCGAGTACGCGACCGGCAGTCCACCACTGCAGATCGTCAGTTTCGGAAGATTATACCACTTATACGACCGCCCTTCTCGGCGCCTCCCGGCACGACAGTCGGTTTCGCTGCGAGAGCGACAGATCCTGGTGCCGCACGTACGCGTAAACAAGAAGGTGGGTAATTCACCTCTCTCTATTGGCTTTCCTTTCACAGGTTACGCCGAACTAAACTTCCGATCGACTGGATCGTCATGGGAATCAACATGGGAATTTAGAGGGACATGCAGTATCCCGGATGTAGCCTCCGAAAAGGCTCTTGCTTAGGAATGCAAGCCAGTGATAGGTAGTTTGGGTGGATTGGAGGGCGGTGCAAGGACGACGCTATGGTGCTGTTCTACAAGGAGCTATATACGACAAACGGGAGAATAGGAAGATGAGTTGGTATAAGTACATCTTCCTGTCTCTTTTCCAGTCTCCTCTTCACCCACTCAACTACCACTATCCTCCAGTCTTACACTCATTACATCTCCGCATCACACTTATACACTGCCGAATACCATCCTCAATATGAAGTCCGCAGTCATCTCTACCGCAATTGTCTCCGCCGCAGCAGTGTCTGTTAACCCCCATTTCGTACGACCGTATGGTACCAACAACGCCTGGGTGCCTGGTGGCCCTAATGACTGTACGTTCTCCCTTCTCCTTCCGTCATTCATACCTCTCTTTGTGAAGGAGCTCCTTCCTGTTGAGCAATGTGTAATCCCATTCTGCCTGCTTGCCTAAAGGACGAGTGAGCCCTGCAAAGTATTATTCTAGCTGCTAGAGTGCGCTTTGTATTTCAAGATATTTCACTAGAAGCGAGCTCCTCCGTACATAACCCTTTCATTGAACAACGCTGACAATCTCGACACCAGTCCGTGGCCCCTGCCCTATGATGAACACCCTCGCCAACCACGGTTTCCTCCCCCGCGACGGCCGCAATATCACCCTCGAAAACGCCGTGCACGCCCTCAACACGGGCCTGAACTTCAACACCTCCGTGGCAACCATCATGTGGCAGCAAGCCGTGATCGTAAACCCCGAACCCAACGCCACTTTCTTCACGCTTGATCAACTGAACGTGCATAACCTCCTCGAACACGACGCTTCCCTCTCCCGCTCTGACGCCTTCTTCGGCAACAACCACGTCTTCAACCAGACGGTATTCGATACTAGCAAAGCGTTCTGGACCGATGAGCTGCTCACCCCGCAGATGATTGCGAACAGCAAGATCTTCCGCCAAGTCGAGTCCCGCGCTTACAACCCGAACTACACGTTCGGGGCCAACGTTGAGCCCTTCTCCCTTGGCGAAATGGCTGCTCCCTTCCTCATCTTCGGAGACATCGCCGCCGCCACGACCAAAAGGTCGTTTGTGGAGTTCTTCTTCGAGAACGAGAAGTTGCCTTCCGAGTTGGGCTGGAAGAAGCAGGCTAACGAGATTGCGCTGGAGGATGTGATGCGTATGTCTGAGATTATTGCTAATGCGACGAATTTGTTGACTAAGGGGGCTGCGGTGGTGCATGAGAAGCGTGGGGGCTTCCACGGTGTTGGTCTATGAATGGATGGGTGACTTAGAGAGGTGTTCCTGCAGTGGATACTTCAACTTTGTCAAGTCGAAAGGGTGCGTATTCTCTTCCGTTAGTTTGGAATTAGGGGTGAAGGGTGTGTAAATATATATGTAAAGAGAAAAGAGAAATAGCATTGGTATATGCCTGAAGGGTTTATTTAGATATCGATGTCTATGAGAAGCGATGAAATTGCCAACATGTGCTGAGCTATAAATTCTTTGCACGTTCTACCGCACTCCTCTTGAATAATATGATGCGTATCATAATCTTCAATTGACTTCCTCTACTACAACCCCAGATGTTTAGTTCTACTGGTATAATCTTCAGACCTTACCTGTCAACGAGAAGGCTCAAAATTCCTTCTACATCCCAGCAGAATCTTCTCCTCATCCACTTCAACCTCCCATCACTTGTTCAACCTCCCCGCCCTCTCCGGGTCCCTCCAAAACAAACACGCCTCCCGCCTCACAGTGTTACTCTCGACCCCCGTCCCATTGTTAGGCTGCACGATCAACTGTTTGCCGGGCTCCGACTCCAGTCCATACCCCTCGACATTATAGTTTGGCCACTCGGGACTCCCCTCATACCTATGTGTATTTGGATTCCCCGATACCACAAACGACGACAGATATCCATGGTAGATGTGGCTAATCTCAGGGTATTGAGTGGTTGGTTCGTTCCATGTGTACTTTGTGTCCGAAGTATGCGGGATACCTCTCCAAGTCGGCCACGAAGCATTGGTGTTGAACTGCAGTTTCCAAGTCGGCACGCCGGCGATGGAGGCCCGGTAGGCGGTTTCTTGGCTCGGGCAGATGTACGCGTAGTCGCTCCACGCGGCGGAGATACGATTGTATTGCGTACTATTCGGGGAGTTCGCAAAGGGCGATGTAGGGTCTGTTGCTGGATCTGGGTACAGCTCGCTCAGGAGCACGAGATCGGTGCTGTTCAATTGAGGGGAGCCGTTGGAGAGATAGGCGAGGAACTCGTCGTTGGTTTCGAGGTCGCCGCGCATGTAGTATTTCCCTTCGTCCGTGACGGTGGATGTGATAACCGGGACGTGGAAGAAGGTTTCGTCGTAGCCGGACTGCGAGCCGAACTTTTCAAAGAAGGGACCGCCTTGCGTGGGCTGGAAGGGCCAGGTTAGGGCGGGGTCGTACTCGTTGTAGATTGAAGTGCTGATGTTGCGGATGGTGTTGATATCGGCGGTGCGGAGACAGGTCATTGCTGCTGAGTTGGGGGTAGATGGACACCCGAGGTAGGCCATGTATTCGTCGAATTGTGTTGCGTAGAGTGGGTAGCTTGCGTTAGGGAAGGCTCTCGCGGTCACGGATCCAGACTGATGGATTGCTCTTGCAAATAGTGGTTTATTCTTATCCTCAGCGTAGTTGTGGAAGTAGAAGATTCCAACCGAATGGGCTCCTGCTGAGCGTCCTCCGAAGGTCACGGCATCCTTGTCCCCACCAAATGATTCAATGTGTTTTTGCACGAATTGCAAGAAAAGATGCTGATCGCGAAGTCCCAAGTTCAACAATCCCTCCTCTTCGAACAACGGTGAAGGCAGGAATCCGAGAGAGTTGACTCGGTAGTGGAACGTTACCACAACTATAGGCTCTTTCGAGGATGCCGCGAACGAGGCACCATCAAAGCTCTGATATGAGCCCGCATAGAAAGCACCGCCGTGCACCCAGACCAACACAGGAAGCTTCTGGTCCAATGGAACGCCTGGAGTACGGAAGACGTTAAAATTCAAGCAAGCTTCATCCTGGGTTTCTACCTTGGTTGAAGTTGGGTCCTGAATGCACGTCTTTCCGTAGCTGGTCGCAGCCTTGGTCCCGTTGAATGGTGCTGGCCACGTGACGGCAGTAAAACGATTCTCTCCTACAGGTTGGGTTGAATAGTCGATACCGAGCCAGGCATCGACTGCCTCTGGGAGAGCCATTTTGCTGAAGGTTGTGTTCACGGTGGTTCCGGTGAATCTTCCGTACCCTTTGAGATGGATGGTGTCATTTCCATGCCTAGCGCTCGGAAAAGCGGCCGCAGAAGAGAGTTGATAGGCAGCAATAAACGCCGTCATAGAGTTGGAGAGCTTCATCGTGAGGATTGTAACACTGAATAAAGCGAAAGCGACTGCAAGACACAGCGCCCACCATCGTGCTACCATCCGCATCTTTATATCGGCCCTTAAAGTATCGCGAAGTTCACCCGTGGTGTTAACCGTATGCCGCCGGATTTCTTGCGCTGTTGTAGCTGATTTTGTCGACGTCCTAAATGAACCTTGACCGAGAAGGAGACTAAGCGCGCGCGTGATGCTCGGATCACCGATAATTACTACATTATATGATTATAATTGCGCAAGAGTGGGTGGAAAGTACGCAGATAAGGTAGAAAAATGTAAGAGTGATGTAGTAGTTCGTGAAACCGTTACATAACGATATTGGGAGATGGTTTAACAAGTCTTGGCAACGGTTCGGGACATTTGCCCCGGAGCGATATGCGGAGATTCTTATCCATCTCCGCTCCCGCATCCGTTTCCGTGGCCCAACCTGGAATTTTGGCTGGTTGCGGCATCCTCTGTCGAAAGTAGCATACAGAATGAAACATGGACAGTGGTAGAATCACTTACTTATGGTTACCATTGTGAATGCGACTGTTTGATCTGAACGTTGATGAAATTGTACAGAGTGACGATACACTATTCGGCCCGATCTGACAATCAAACAGCGTTATGCACACACCTTTAGTACCGCATATTCTCAAGTAATTGGGTTTAACTAGGCTCAATCAGGTAGGCTAAAACTCCTATCTGATTGGTGCTTTCAGGGCTGTTTAATGTTTGTAATCGGCCGTGATTTCCTGCGATTATAAAGCCTTGAATGGCCTCACCAGCACTAATCAGATAGGAGCTTTAATCTGCTTAATCGAGCCTAGTTAAAACCAATTATTTGAAATTATGCGGTATGGCTAGTTGGGCTCTATAACGCTATAGTAAAACTGCCGTCCGCTCTATACCTCTGCTTGAATGTCCTATGAATTCATATCAGACGTGAGGACATGGAGCAGAAGTAGAGAGTTATCTGGCTATCATCTGGACTTGCACCTTGTATTATGAATGATACTTATCTATGCTCACACTTGATCTCTGCTCCATTTCCTGTCATGCCCTGGATCATGGTTCGGAAACTCGTTGCAAGCTGTCGTTGGAACTGTGGTTCAGATAAGCTGTCAAGTATACTTGAGATGGAAAAATCTGCGTGGGCAACTCTGCATGCATGTCATCTTCTACATGGGAAATCCCACAACAGGGGTCTATTATAAGATATGGTCATCTTGTTATAGATTGCTCGACATCATGTAAGATGTTGGTGGTGCTGAAGAGTCTTAATGTAAAGAAAGGGTCATTAGGCTCCTACCAGACATTGAAGTTCTAGCGCCAGACAGTCTCAATCCAAAACATCCTCAACCTTCATGCCAAGCGATGCGTTCTAAACAGGTCTCAGTCCATCTATTTGCGATGCACTTTTCTAGTATCAAATAGTAATTTGCGGGTTTTCTTGAAGTAGATTTAGCTGTTTTAACTGTTTTCTACGAAATTTACACACCGGTATTGAGGATTTCTTTGTTTATACTGACAATCACCACGCAGTACATTTCATCGAACATTAGCATTGCTGCTTAGTATTTTCTGAGCGTTCAGATTAAAAAGAAAGATAACCTTCGTTTGTCGTGTTAATGATTAGATGTGTTCTAATAAATTGCGATGGTGATCGTGGAAATAGCTACGCCCGCCACGTGGTTGAAGACTGCTTTGATTTGGACTGAACACACCGTCAGCTGAGATGACACTCTCACTCTAAATTTGGAGTCTGGGCGAAATGCGTTTGGAATCGCTGACTTTCAAGTGCCAAGGCCTTGGCGGGCTGAGCGGAGGCGGGTATCACACTCTTGGCGTATCCAGCCTGCTGCGCCTTTCCCGGTCTCTCTGAAGCCGACGAATTTAAGATTGTTTCCTCGCTTTTCATCCAATCAGCGATTTGTTTGGTTTCGTTTCTTCAGCCCCATGAGGCTCGCGTCAGCACTGGGCCGGGAATGGACGATTTGTATGAACAAAATTCATAATGACAGTTGGTGGCAGCCGCTCTATTTTCGAAAAGCCTTTTGTAAGTCGGCTAGCAAATATCCGGGGTTCTTTTGTAATGGCAGTGGAGGCAGTAAATAGAGAGAAATGATTCAAGTATATAAGAGCATTCGACTTCAGTGGATAGTTCCCTTCATCATCTCACCATCCAACCATCCAATCCTCTAATCATCTACTCGCGCTCTTTCCTTTCCGGTCTATCCTCGATAATTTGCTTTCGCATTAATATCTGGTTTCCTATTTCATCCCTTCAACCACCACCAAAAAACATCAAAATGCAGTACACTTCTCTCTTCCTCGCTGCGCTCGCCGCCACCAACGCCGTAGCGGCCCCTTGGACCCGATCCACACTCGATAATACCCTCACCGTCATCCTTAGCAACCAAGCTACCGAGACCGGCTCGCAAACCACCTTCGCTGAGGGTCAACGCGAGGAGGGCGGCCCCGTCGGCTCCAGCGGACCCTTCCAGACCGTCGAGCTTCGTCTCGGCAAAGATGTTCAGCGCAAGGACCTCCGCTGCAAGATTCTCGACGATCAAGGTGATGACATCGTGGTCATCCGTGGCGCCAACACCGACATCACCTTCGCCGACGGCGGCAAGGGTGCATGGACCTTCAGGAAAGAGAGCAAAGTCAGCGAGATCATCTGCGACCCTATCTTCGTCAAGACCGACCCTTCAAACTTCCAGACCCGCGTTATTCTCCAGAACCAGCGCTCTGAGCTTGGCTCCCAGACGACTCTCGAAGAGGGTCCTCGCGTTGAGGCCGTGCCCGTGGGTTCCAGCGGTCCCTTCCAGACTATTGAGATCGTTGTTGGTGCTTGGGCCGAGAAGCAGGATCTCCGCTGCCAGGTCCTTGACCACTCTGGTAACCCCATCGAGGCTGTGAGGGGCGCCAACCGCGATACTACCTTCTCTGATGCTGATAAGGGCTTGTGGACCTTCTCTGTTGAGAGTGTGGTCACCAAGATTATCTGCGATGAGAGCTTCAAGGCCAACAACTTGAACCCTGTCGTTTAAGAGATGAGCTTGAGTAAGAATGATGGCTGAGTTAATGAAATAGTACGAGTTGCATAGCGGATTGGTTTATTTTTGCATTTTGGTGGAGTTTTTGATTTTGAGTAATTAAACTAGATTACGAGTTTGTACATACATTTTGAATTTCAAATCTAGTTCTTTATCGAACAAATTTCGAGTCTTGTGCTGTGCAGATCTCATTCCGTCCCTCGATAGTCTTGTCTATAACTGTACAATAAACTCGCTCTCATAGTCTCCATCAGAGTCTCCATCGCCCATATATCGATCTCATCACCAGACAAGCCCTGTACATGCAGCCCACGAACCTCAGGGCAGTGATAAGCAAAGACTCCTACCATCCTAATGTGAAATTTTGCGACCTCTGAGTTGAAGCATTCTGGTACAAGTTCTACAAAAGCAGAAGTGACTGTCCCCTTTTTCTCTGTTGGCCTTTCGCGGAGCGTTAGTACTGATTTAGAGACAAAGGCAGACTAAATGAGGGCACTGGTCGACGATGAAAATGGTGAACAAGGAACTTTTCAGCATAGGAGTATGCCACTCGCCAAAGCCGAATACATTGACATGCTCTGTCTGAGTAGTGATTACGGGGGCGTGATATGGGCCATAAATGCGAAGGAATTGATGTCTATGTCGTGTTCGTTGATGTTGAAGGATAGCCTGCAATGCTAGCATGACAAATTTGTACCCGATCTATTTCTACACGAAGAAAGGGAGTGGAAAAAGTCGATGGCAAGATCCAAATTTCCCTACAGGCGGGATATCCAAGACACGCATCAATCTGCTCTATTGTCTCGAGCAGCAGCGACTCGAGGCGGCATAAGACTGGCGGCTTTGGTGGAGGCTTCGCAGCTGAAGTAGTTTTGTCAAAGCAGTTTTGCGGAGGAGACGCTTGATTCTCATATCATTGGGAATTTGATACAAGAGGTGCAAGTTGCGTGTTGGCGATGAGGATTCGATGTAGCAGGGAAGGATTTATATACAATGTTGACGTCTCCATTTTTTTGTGTGTGGGAAGGCCGAAAAAACAGTGGTACACTTGCTGGTGGATGCATAGCATGGTATTGGTGGTGGTTGAGATGGCGAAAGTTGCTGCAATCTTCGCGTCTACTCCCTTTATCTTACTAAATTTTTAGGGATGTACCATATTTCGAAGTGGTGTTTCGTGATTGAGCTCCTAATGCTATGTAACTTATGTTCACAACAAATTTTAAAACGAGCGCCCGGGAAAGCATTGGGAATGTCTGATAAATACGCCTAAACGATTTTTCTTAGTCAAAGTGCTATGTGACGAAATCGCTTGTGTTCACGACTCCTCCTAATGAAAACCTTAGAGTGGAGTAAAATTGCTGACCAGTCAGACACACTAAGGTTTTTTGACATCTATAGCTTCTCATAGGGAAGTGGCTAGTGTTGCTGATTATTTCTAATGAGTTTTCTACTTTTCGGTGCGAAGGTGTCGCTGGTATATGTTATGGAAGTCTCCGGATATATATGACCTCATGGCGCAAGTGCCCTATTGTTGACGACAAGTTCTAATGTAGTTTCTAAGATCCAGTATAGACATGTGGCTGCTAGATTCGGCTGGAGCGAAGGATATATATTTTTACTTATGGTGCTTTAAATCGTGCCACATTAAGCATGACGAGACCATCGAAGAAACTGAAAGAAATGTGCGAGACAGTCTACTAACTTGACGAACAGGTCCTCTCGACCTCCTTAGTAACTCAGATCATGAATCTCTCCACTCCATGTACTTCTCCAGCCTCCTCACTTCCTCCATACTTCAACACTTTACTAGCCATCCCTTGGGCTACGCCCTTGTTGCCCGTTTAATAATTTAGGCTGACGTCCTGCCACCAGATATCCCGGCCTTAGCGTATAAGCTGGTGAACTGCTTGTTGATGGCATTGGATGGTGAAGACATGAGAGTTTTAAAGCTTCTTGCACGATGCGGCGGGTACAGGGATGGAAAATCCAGGCTGGAGTAGAAGGGATTGAAGTTCTTTGCAACAAATTTAGTAATAACCTATTTGAGAAGCAGTGGCATCGATATGGCGCACACGTTTCGGGATTTTAAATAGGGAGGACAAGAACAAGGAGTTGGGCAAGGGACGCTATTTCGATCCCGTATGAAGGTATTTTTTGTTACAGATGGGAGAGATACTATATGTAGAATTTTTGCTGAAAGACACAAGACAATGCTACGCTTGCTTAAAATCAGTAGAGAACATCTGAGGAATGACAAACAGCGCCAAAAATGTGACCTCATGCGAAAGCCTAAACTAAACAATGCGGGGACATATCAACGCTAAAACAAGAAAGGCACTAAATGCAATGCCAAATGCTCACTCAAACAGACTCAACCCCGTTGGTTTTCTCTTCGGCATGTCCTTTACATCTTTTCCTTGTTTCCCCCAAAACTTGAATGGCAGAATCCATTGCGCCTCATCATTCAGCGCCTGATCGAGCACCCATGTCGCAAACGATGTGACGCTCACCACAATGATCGCGCAGACCCAATACACCCAGAACTTCCCCTTATTCGGTGCATAATTATCCTGCATGCTGAACAACGAACTCGTATACGCCAGCGGGATGAACAGTAACGCAAGAAGGTTAAGCCGCTTCACGCGCTTAGCCTCTTCAAGATTCTGGCGATTGCCAGCAATAGATGCAAGGCCCGTCATGGCTTGCATCAGCGTATCTGTACGCTGTTTCAGGATCTTGAGGCGGAAGTAAATGTACTGGAAGTCTTTGTTACAATCTTTCCAGTCACCTGTGACGTTCGACTGAACCTCACTCAACGGAATCCCAAGACTGAGTAACGTGTCCTCGATGTCGTCGCAGTAGTTGCCGCAGCGTCGACTAATAGTTTGGAGCGACTTCCATTGGTCTTGCTCTTGTTTCCAGGCGGTGGTGAGACGGAGCTCGAGGGAGGGAAGCATGGCTTTGATGTAGTCAACTAGTTGGAGATGGTGGGCTGCTAGGATCTTTTTGACGAAAAGGGAGGACGCGACAGGATCAACCCAGTCTTTTTCGGGGATCAGGTCGGAGTGATTGAGGAAGTAGTGGCTGAGGTCTTTCAACATGGAAGTGTGGGGATGTGGACGCTTTGAAAATGCTCGTTGGGGTGACGGAGGAGGGAGGAAATCAACGTATCCGCCTTGAAACGCCTTGTTTTTGATGCGTTCGTTCAATGATTCACCATCCAGTGAGACAGGTTCGCACAGCTGCGGGTCGCATAGGATAACAACTATCAATGTGATCAGCACTGGCTAAAAGATAGTTACGGGAAGGGAAGTACTGCGTACCATCCCATCCTTCGTCATTTGTTTTCCTGCACCACCAAGAGACTTTTCGTCGCAGGATTCCGGTTGTCGACTCCTCTGCCTGTCTTGCTGCTGTCATACCAACATGTCGTCCTGTCCGTTTGCAAAAGTATGGGATGTTCTCTACAACATGCGTAAACTGCCGCAGTTCACAATACTGTAGATGAAATTCTTGCTCAGGCGAAAGGAGCGAAGGTTGTGACAACGCGTCGCTCGTTGGCGTAAAATCATTACTCCACACACAGGTTCTTTCTTGGCGCAAGAAGAATGATGGGTCCATGAAAAAGTGACTGCCAATAACGTCGATGTAGTCTGGAGCTAGGCCTTCCATGACATAGATTCGTCTTTTCGGCACCCCAGTGATATCATTTTCGAAGTGTTTTCTTAAATCGGACGTATTTCGAAATTCGCGGTTTTTAAATTCGGCTACACCAGATACTGCCGCTTCGAGAAGAACGACTTGTGCAAGGCCCCTCACTAAAGGGTGTTTCTTATTCATTGGATCTGGTTTCAGTAATCCAGGATTGTAACCACTCATAGCCGCGATGTACTTTTGGTACGGACCTAGGAGGGATAAGCGACAATCCTAGCTGCTTAGGGGTCATGGTAAGAAATGGGAACCACGTCCGTACTAGGGAACTGTAGCTACTCGCCTTTGTCACACAACCATTTCCCAATGTTGTCTGGGTCGTCTTCAGGCGCTTGAGCCGGAGCGCTAGGTATCTTACTCATCTTGACGCCAATGTTATTCGCGTTCGCGGTGCCATTGGAGCCTTTCATCTTCAATATCAACCTGGTCTCGCACCACGAAAGCAGGCAAATAACCGCAGAGAAACAGCGACACACCCAAAGTCAATCGTGGAGTATACGTCGATGCTAGCTCAACTGTAACTGCGATGCACAATCACGAGTCCACGGCTTCGGAACAACAAAAAAACAGGGGTAGAATCGAGGAAAAATCGTGAATGTAGGACGCCAGACTCGAGACGGGCTGAAGGTAAGACCCCGTTTTCAAGCCCATACGGCTCTGCTCGCGGGCTGAGCAATTTGGGGGCTAGAACGCCTGCAGCATCGCCCGCAGCATCGCCCACAGCAACGCCACGTCATCCGTGCGTCCCGAACCGTATGCGCGCGATTTCGTGCGTCTCCATTTGTGGTGCAAAGATGCGAGGCAGATTGCCGGTGAAGATCTAGAGAGATGAGTGGAAGTTTGCTATTGCGCAGCGAGGTCGAACGTGACGAGATGCCAAGTTACGATGAGCTAGTGCTGTAGAGAGAGGTAGCGTGGCCGGACGATATGGCCCGTTCCTTCGTCCGATCCATGCGTCTGTGCGAGCCTGCGAGTAAGCTAACTCCTTATGTACGCACGGGCTAGAATATGAGTTCTCGATCTGATCATCACGTGAATAATATAGCTGATTCCACTACACAGTGGTACGTTGAAAATCCTTGAAAATTGTGACCTAAAGACTCTGCTCATATCACGTGATGGTATACATTTCATTTATCTGGCTAGCGATCCCGCGGGGGCGATGTACATTTGATTAAGTGGGTCTGCAATTACAAGGCTTAAGGAATTCGTTCGCAGCTTTCACGGATGATAAGCGAAACGCTAGATGCTTGACCAATTCCACACAGGCGGGCGGAGACATACGCAGGGAATGCCCCAGAAGTCTAACGCTTGGGACAGTCGTGGTAAGCGGTAGCTTCGTACAGTTAGAATTGTGTCACAAAATCTAAAGGATATTGACAATCTTTGATCTATAAAAAAAATTCATAGGATAAAAAGATCTCGTCAAAGAGAGCCTATAGAAGTTTGACTGTTGAAAGCAAGTTCTCATCAACACGCATGAGATATGGGCACTTGATCAAGAGAGCCTTCAGTGACTAAATATGGAGTTTTGTTGATGCATATACTGCTGTAATTCAGTCTTTAGTAGCTTTTTCTGTTGCATCCCTTCGCTTGATAGGGAAGATTTTTCAAGGCCGTGCAAGATTGAATACTGGTAGCAATAACCTCACCTAGTAGCGCAATTCATGTAGACTAACTTATGTGACAATAGAGTCTCTGATTGCACAAGATCACAGCGACATGGTCTCCCACTTACAGCGAGCGCCATAAAGCGTGAACAAAACCTGACGAAGATATGGTAGTCTCATAAGCGGCGCGAGGATATCGAGGCCGACACGCTTCAGATTAATGGCGATGAAACGAAGATATTTGAAAAGATATTCATTGCAAAATGAACTAACTTGTCCGGCTGAAGCGACAGGCTAAATGGACATCAGCGGTGAAGCCTCACACCTCCTTAATATCTCTAGGTTATGTGTCTGTCACATGACCAGTGTTCTTACTACTTCCTGAAGATTCATGTTGAGAAGTTCCTTACTTTTCTCTTCGTAGAGACTAAGCGATCTCATTGTACCCAAAATTTCAGGCTTAATACGTTGTTAGAGTTAAAGGACAATACATCGAACTCGAACAGCTCAAAGCCTTCGGAGCATAGCCGAATGAACTGTGTGACTTGATTTCCTAGCTCTGACCGCTGAGTTAGCTCAAGGAGAAACTTGCGACTGGATTCTTTCGCGGGAACGATATACGTACGATTCAGAAGCGAAGTCACGATACGGTTAGACGTGCGGTTGATCGGACAAAGCCTCAGAACAGAGCTGTAACACTTACAGTATTCGTCTCGTTCCGCTGGATATTCGATTGCGATTACGATTTCTAAGATTTCAAATCTGATATCTTCAGAGAGTGCTTTGAATGGCCAGTATACCGCACGTCGACGCGTCCGGCGACTGCCTGCGAATTGTTCTTGGAACGGAATGAAATCTTTGCGCTTCGTCACGGCTCGAGAGTTGCATTTCAGACATTATTCGCATGCCTCATGATGATTCGAAATTTATTCTGAGATGAACCGAGGGTTGCTATTTACGTGTGGACGCGAGACAGTACTTTACTGACCAAGCCGCAATAAGCGTAGACACGTGACAAAACTAAGGCTCAATCTCATCTTTTTTATTGGTTTATGCACTTATGTCAAGTTCATGAGAAGCGGTGTCGGACTTACGGAGCCGGCGAGAGATGAGACTGAGAGGGAGAAGGTGGTGCAAGCGGAAGGGAAAGTCTTTGACTGATTGTATTTCGTCGCATAAAGCACCGAGGATTTTATGAGTTAGTTCATTTGGTAACAGCATGTCAAAGGGCCTGTGTCTTCGTAAGGGACGTGCATTGTTTCAGACCAGCTAAAGTTCAAGAGATGTCAAGTGAACGTTCAGGGCCTCGGAGGGAGGCCGATTTGCAGGCGAGTGCACCGATGCACTATAGGTTAGACCAATGAGGGCTTCAGAATGTATCGGGCCGATTCTTCCGCTCCTTCGCACCTTCCTCAGCTGCCATTCTCACCACATCCACACGCTCCTTCAGACTGACCATGCTTCTCGGAATCACAATGTAGTTAATCCCCCTCGCCTCCAGCAGCGCACGAAAGGTAGCATCAACCCGCATCCAAGCCTCCAGATCGTCCGGCATCAGTCGCGTCTCATCGCCGGAACGATCGGAGATATATCGGGAACAGAACGCGTCGTTGCTCGTAGTTGCTTTAGCTTCCCACTAGGCGTTGAGAATGTTCTTTGGCTGTTGAAAAGCTAGGGAAGCCGAGGCCATGTGCTCGCGGGTAATGCCTGATTTCTCGACCACTTGGCGCGCAACCTCTAGAATGATGGACGGCGGACTGCTTCGTCGACGTTTTTGAGCGCGTAGTAAACTTTGAGGGCGTTGAGCAGCGTCGTCTTGCCCGTGCCTTAGGCACCGGCGATATAGATGTTTTTGTAGGCCATGGTTAGGTTGGGAGTAACACGAAAAGTATTTATTTGCTCGTTTAGTAGCCGATGTGTTCTGACGTTACACGGCATACGCAGACTTGAGCAATGCCGCCTTTCTCTCATTGGTTTGCCGTCCATCCCAGAACTCTTGCCCTTGTCAGCGTCCTTTGAGATGAAATGTAAATTGTATATGCATGGTACATACCTACCTTCTTGTTCTTACACTCCTCTAGTCTTTTCCTATCTTCCCCTTAAACTATGCTTTTCCACTTTCGCGCGATCGTTGTGTTTCCCTTTCGTGTTGGATTACGTGAGACCGGTGTTTCTTTTCTGCGGTTGTCCGTAAGAAGGAAATACGAAGAACAGGTGCGGGGGCCGCATTGTCAGCCTAATATTTGGGCCTGATCACCTAATTTTCGGGAACCACTTTTTAAATCTCTACCATGGCCATCATTCTGATTTTGGTCGCTTCATTTGCCTGGTACGCTGCTGCTTTTGCAGGTCGCGGTTCTTCTCCCCACGGATGCAAATGCGTATGCTCACCAATATGGAAGTCGAAGAAGCATTACTAATCACATCTAGTCCCCTCTCGATTCATGCTGGCCGACGACTCAAGCATGGAGCCAGCTTAATGCAACTGTTACCGGACAATTGATCAAGACTCATCCTCTGGCTCTACCCTGTTACCCAGGCCCGCAGTACAATGATGCCCTTTGCCTTCTGATAAATTCCCAGTGGAGCAACGCTAGCTTCCAATCCGACAGTCCCGTAGGCCTAAGCTTCCCAATAAATTTGAGTTGTCCTCCTATCAACACTACAGCCGGCGAAAAGCCAGGAAGCTGTTCCCTTGGGACGAGCCCTGTGTACGCCGTCAATGCTACCAGCCTTGAACATGTATCATCCGCTATTCTTTTTGCAAGGCGCCAAAATCTCAGGCTTGTTATCAAGACCACAGGCCACGACTCTCTCGGCCGATCGGAAGGGGCTGGCAGCCTTGAAATCTGGCTGCGCCATCTCCGCAGAGGTATCACATTCCACAAAACGTTCGCGTCTTCACACAAATGTCAGAAAACGAACTGGACTGGTAGCGCGTTCACCATCGGTGGCGGATACACGTGGAAAGACGTTTTGGCAAAAGCTCAAGCGCAAAACGTAGTCGTAGTGACTGGAGGAACGCTCTCGGTGGCTTGTATCGGCGGTTGGATGCAAGGTGGAGGCCATGGACCTCTATCCCGTCAATTTGGAATTGGCGCAGACCAGGTTCTCGAGGCTCAGGTTGTGCTCGCTGACGGGTCAATTGTCACTGCTAGTCCTTGTCAAAACCAAGACTTATTCTTTGCAATCCGTGGAGGCGGACCAGGGACGTATGGTGTAGTGGTTTCGGCGACTGTGAAAGCCTGGTCGACAGTCAATGTTACGGTGCAACATCTCGCGATAACGCCTCTAACGGATAATGCGACAGCGCTACTCGATACAATAGGATTGCTCTATAGCGCGTACCCAGATCTGAATGACGCCGGTTACGCCGGATATGGGAGCTGGAGTCTTTTCACTGGCTATGTGCATGTTCTTTGTATGTTTGACAAAACTTTACAAGACGCTCAAGAGGCGTTTGCTAGCACGCTGCAAAAGCTTACTCCTTTCAACGGCACAATACTCAACATTTCGGTGGGGTATGTATCATACCCTGACTACTGGACCTTCTTCACTGCAGAATCCGGCATCGAGCCACTAGTCGGGACCGGCAATGGCGCTTTAGGTTCACGACTTTTTGATCGCAAATCCGTACAGAACATCACAGGCGTACGGAACATGATTAGTATTCTCGCAGGCACACCGCAAGAACCATCATTCAGCAATGTCGAGATTATGTCCGGCGGGCAAGTCTTTTTAGACGCACTGGATCCGTACTCCGGCGTGAATCCTGCATGGCGAACATCGCACTTCAGCAGCATTGTGTCCCGGGGGTGGGATGAAGCTGCAGACGGAGCCACGATCGAAGGGGTGAAGAGAGATATCACGTACGTGAAGACGGGCGCAATGAAGAGGTTAGCACCGGATACGGGAGCGTATATGAATGAGGCTGATCGGTTGGACCCGGAGTGGAAGACAGACTTTTACGGAGTGAATTACGAGGCGTTGGGAAAGATCAAAAGGCAGCGGGACAAAGAAGGGGTATTCTACTGTCCGACTTGCGTAGGCAGTGGAGAGTGGGAAGAAGATGAAGCAGGGAGGCTTTGTCGCACATAGTGTATATAGGAGAAGTGTATATAGGAGGAGTGTATATAGCAAAGGTTCGTGAAGGAAAGTACAGCGAAGGTTATACTAGCCCAAAAATGGATAAAGATACTGTACACGAACTCATCACTGCTTAACGTATGCATATCCGTCTCTACGACGCCTAGCTCGCTTCTCGTCGCTAATCCTCGGTCTCCTTGTGGGTCAGGACTTTCTTACTAAGATCGACATCTTTCTCCCTGAAAGCTAAATCACGGCACGCAGACGTGAGCCCACGACGAGCATCATCGCCCGCAAGCCTCTTATACTCGAGCGTCGATTCTGCGGCCACTGGAACGACTGCAGGCAGATCTCTAGTCTTTCTGGTAGTGTGTATTCTGGCTCACTCCACGGGCCATCGCTACACATAGAACAGAGATCATTGCAGCCATCTATGTTTGCAGACGGCTTGTATTCAAATTCAGGCCGTGAGGCTGGGTGTTTGGGGTTGGTGCGGTCGGCTTGCGGAACTTTGAGTCCGGATATGATGAACTGATCTGAGATTACTTCGCTTGAGGTGATTGTGGGAAGGGTGTAGGTGAAGATGGGGAGGGAGGCGAGGACCAAAGAGAGGATTTGGGTGGTGTAAATGATTGGGGAGATGAAAAGGAAGCTTCTCTGAAAGGATTGAGAAGTGGAAATGAGTGAACGAATGTGAGGGGATCTGGTCCTGAGACAGAGAAACGCTGGATTGAAGGCAAAGAAATAGATGAATCAAAGTTAATGATATGAAACAGGCATATTATGGTAGAGCTGTATTATATATACGCTACTTGTGAGTGGAATAGGGATACTGACACGGATACTGATAACCTCAAGCAAGTACGACGAAGTCCGAAAATATTTCGTAGCAGGGTATATGCGTCTTACTAGCGCATTCGATGAGTGGGGGTATTAGATAGCGATTATCTCCATGCCTCATCAATTTATACGAGTTTGGGAAGACTCGAAACCGCGGAGTTCCATTCATTTGCCTTGGGATGTGGCGTATGGGGCGTGGTGAGCACATATACCAGGGGAGTGTCTGGCGGTACAGCTTGGATCACCTCCACACCAAACCCGATGACAAGTTAGAGCTAGTGCCCGCTTATATCCCGACTGCTGAAGAGGTAAGAGGGTATGTATGTGCACGTGCAGGGTCTTTTCGCGGAAAGCGGCTTCGCAGAAAGCGGCTTCGTAGCTACCTCCTGAAAGCATCCAATTCCTTGAAAATCTCTCATTTTGTTAACTAATTAATTCCCTTTACAAAACAGAAATATGTTGCAGCTGCATGTGTACGGGCGGCGGATATGATCAAATCGGCATAAACTCAAGCGAAAAACTAAACTCGGAATTTCACGAAAACCAAACTTTTAGGTCTTCAACCAGCCATTATTTCGAGAAACAATGTATTGTAAAGCTGTAGATCTAGTTAATTCAATTAAAATGGCTGGCTAAATATTAAAATTGGATGGATGGTTGTTAAGATATAAGTAAAAGAAGTATAGGTGATTGTCCCTTAGCAGGCACTGCTAAGAAATTTTTATTTTGCGAAGGAACATTTACCTACTAAAAAACACCAAAAAAAAAAGGCTCCATCTAAGTTGTAGAGCTAGTTTAGGCTAATAGAACAGCTTTTGAAAAATTAAAACTAGATAGGTAGTTACAAAGATATGAGCGAAAGAAGTTTGTTAGCAGCGCCTGCTAAGGAACATTCACCTAAGCTTCTTTTGCCTATATCTTGACAACCATCCATCCAATTTTAATATTTAGCCAGCCATTTTAATCGTATTAACTAGATCTACAGCTTTACTATACATTGTTTCTCGAAATAATGGCTGGTTAAAGACCTAAAAGTTTGGTTTTCCTCGCTCGAGTTTATGCCGATTTGATCATATCCGCCGCCCGTACATGTGTTCATCCAAGCAATCTGGAAAGTCTGTTCGGATTATTGCCGAAGTTTTGGAAGCAAATACACCACGTGATGACAGCGAGGATCTCAAGATTAACTTAAGGAGAGCGTTCACCCAACCATCATGCTTGGTCTATTTAACTCTCGCGTAGGCAAAAAAAAAATGCATTAGGGATTATCGTCCATTCCAACCAACTAACAACGATAACACATATGCTTCATTCTCACTCCGCTCTAAAACTCTCAAACTTGACTTTTACTCTGCTGATGGGGGGCCAGGCAGAATGGGTAACGTAATACTAGGCCCTTTGCCGGGGGATGAAGCTCCTGGCTTTTCTACAAGTCCGGCAATTTTGATGCCAGTCTTGATATGTTTCTTCAACTCTACCATCCTTGCCTCTGCCTCCTTCTTATCGGCTGGTATGAGATCTTTGTAGACTTTGAGTTTCTTCCATATTGCCTCAAGGTCTCTGAAATTCTTGTCTTTCATCGTCTCCATTTCCTTGACGCGCTTTGTTACAAAGTCGTAGATGAACGTTTCCCATCTTTTCGAAAGACCAAGAGAAACGTACTGCTCTTCAGGTTCGTCTGCTAAACCAGTCTCATCCTTGTTTTCTTCTTTTGCTCTCTCAAGCCAAAAGTCACGAGTTTTTCGACGGATCCCGTCAGGGCTTTCCAGTTCATCTAGTCTATCCTTGATACGATCAGAGACTGCTTTGAAAGCGTCCTGAATCTTCTTGAGATTGAGATACTGTATTGGATTAGTCTTCACACGTCTCGATTTTGTAAATGCAGCTCAGCTCACCTCCGTTAGGAGAACCAGCTCCCGAAGCTCATCAATCTTTTCATGAAACGTCGCCGCCTTCCACTTTGCCACTGATATTACACTGCTGACGTCGTTTGAACTAAACAACGAGGCCTTTTTTCCATTCAAACGGCCCGGTAGCAGTACCATCTCATCCGCATACTGATCTTCGCCTGGATAAACTTGGAGCAGCTGATCCATAGCGTTAGGAGCCGAGACCCACCTCCTCTGCCAGAACTGTTGAAGGTAATCGCATTGATCTTGACTTTTGAGACTGGTCTTTGCGCCCTGACGCCATCGCTTGGGCAAATCCGTCCTTGGGATTTGTGATTCTTTCTTGAAAAACATGTCGTTAAAGAACTTCTGCACGATTTGTACGTCCATTACATGTTCAGTGTCCCATGAGTCCTTCTCGGCGGTCCTGGGCGCCTTGAGCGCCTGCTCCGGTGTCCACAAGCCATCTGTATTTTTTGTCGGAAACGATACCTGCTTGAAGGTGTAGTCGTTATCGCACGGATCAGGCTTGACCGCATTGAAAGCCTTAATAATTGGCTGCCATTTTTTTTTATTCCTTGTAATGACATCGCCACTGGTAGGGTACGTAGGGGCACGAAGCTTTGTAGGTTTATTCTTGCACACGTTTATTTTTTTCTTTCCTTGGGCTTCCTCTCTTTCGTCGCCGGGGGCGGGGCCTTTAGGGGAGACAGGTGTTTTAGGTATCTTGGGACTTTTGGGGGATCCAGGTGTTTCGTTTGTGAGAAGTTTTCCGGGGAGCCTAGAGCCGCATGTTCCCAACTTGATAGAGTTCTTCGGACTTGCAGAAGGAGGGGCAGTTTCTGGGGTCTTTGGGGATTTTGGGGACCCTTTGTCATCTGGGGTCTTTGGGGTCTTTGGGGACTTTGGAGTCCCTGGGTCCTCTGGGGTCTTGGGGATTTTTGGGGAACCGGTGTCGGAAGGAGTCTTGGGGGACTTGGATCCAGGCTCCTTTTTTGGTTTCTTCTCATCACCAACAGCTGGAAGTTTGCTAGAATCTCCTGGAGATGTATTGATGGGCGAAAGTATAGGCTTTTTCCCCTTCTTTGGTTTCGCCCTCTTTTCGAGCTTGGCAAGCACCGTGTGAAGATCGATATCTGCTTTGGTCCCATATAGCAAGCCAGAATCCCGTAACACGCTGTTAAAATCCAGATCTTGGGACAGGTCTCGTCGAGAAATAGCTGCAGGCAACGAATTTGCGCCAAGTATGAGGGACAGCAGCCCTACAGCAAGGAAATTGGAAATGCTAAGCTGCATGATAATGTGTTTTGTGTGACGATGAAGCAGCAACAGGATTTGTAGATATAATGTAACGGGAGGAGACCAGCTCTAGGATGTAGAAAAATAAAGCTGAATGAGGGTAGAAATGAATTGCAAGTGAGTATGGAAAGTTATGAATCATAAATGGTATGCAGCCTGACGCGATAGCTTTTATACCTATCTCATCACAGAGAAGGCATCGAGCACTTAGCAGCTGACATGCATGTATCGGAGATGATTATTGAGAAGTCTACGCTTGTCAAAACTCTATTCCTCGATTAGAGTCACGCATGTAAGTGGGAGTGCGACGGCAGTAACCTAATTTATGCATTCAACGTGTCCGAGGCACCCAGTGGGTATGTATTCGACCAACTCCACTCTCTATTCCTTTCTCATTGACTCGTCAGACCAAGGCTAATTTTTCGGGACTATCACGACCCCAAATTTAACCCAAACACTGCCCTGTGAACGGCGGCGGCACAGTATGTTCGAAACCCAACCTCCGAATGTTTTGGCCTTCGTTTTAAACTCCAATGCGAATCTTTGAGCAGATTCAGAGATAATAACACAAAAATCCTAAGGGTTTCTGCTACCTTAATCAATTTTTTTCCCATCGATCTCGGTATACCAAGTTTGTGTCTGTCATTAACAATCACTTCTTGATCCAGCCTTTAGCTAGCTAGCGTCGTCTCGGCAGTCAATTCTCCGTACGGCTATTTCTGTGTGTAGTCCGTTTTAATGCAAAATTCAACGAGCAGGGTGGCGCAAAAACACTTGTATAAGGCTGGTATCTGTAAGGTCAGTTAAAATTAGGCATTTATAGGCATACCAACGTACGCCGTCTGTCAAGACACCCCCTTTTTTCTGGTAACGCAAATGTCAAACCAAGACACCTGACATCAACCTCATTACATCGCCTCGTTCAATACTCTATCAACGATTTCATTTTTCTGTTCGAGATGGGGTTGTTCCTTACGGAATTATCTACGAGATTCTGACCGGATTGGAACCTCCGCTCGCTTCATGCATCACTGTCAATTACAAATGGCAGGAGATCATTGAAAAGGAACTGTGATCGAAAATTGATTTTGTTTTCCAGGAGCTTTAGATCTTGCGTACCTTTTTCCATGCCAGTAGTGTGCGACGACAATGTCTTAAAGAGCTCAACATAACGAACAAAGACTACTTTCAAACTGCCTTTGAGCGAATTCAAAGTGAGGGAAGAGATCAGGGAAACATTATTGGAAATGATCAGTACTTAGAAGAAGACATCGAAGGTGAGGAAAACGAGGAAGATGATGAAGATAATAAGAAATATTACGATTTTGACCAACACAGTAGTGTAAACAGAGAGAAAAGGCCATTATGTTTACAGAGGAGCACTCAAGGTTTCTCTAAGACTAGAAGACCGTCCAGAATGAGTTGGCTAACGGGAAAGTGACCTCAAGGTGTTTTGTATAGAAATATACATGGTCGGAGAGTCCGTACACACATTTTGGAGCCGATTTTCAGGCAAGACATAGTAGTGGAAGGATAATTGCCTGCCATCTTCTGGTTATACTACAAAAACATGCTACAGCTTCCAGCACTTCTAATCATCGGGGCATTTACGATGTGGTTTAGCTCAGAAGTCAAAATGTGGCCAATGATCGTGGCTTCCTAGATCGCCTGTAGATTTCCTGCCCTACCCGACTTCATGATTGACGAAGTCGACAAATTATCTAAGCACTAACAGTGCGGTGATTGGGTTCGGCCGCATGAAATAAGTTCCAAACAGAACGAAGCAGCCAAAATGAATGACAAATGATATATGCGCATAAGTGCTTTAAGCTCAAGGAGATTTAGCTCCAAGTTGTCAAGATAGAACGGATTGGGGGAGGAAAAAGATGGACTCAATGAGTGGTTATCTTGAGAACTAGCTCTGGGACACTAAATTAATAAGTAACAGGTATAAAATACGGGATTTATATACTAACAACAAGGAGAGCTTGAATAAGCGAAACGGCGAGTCCATGCCGCATGAAACTATGCGAGACGCCCGTTCCATATTATGGCAAAAATCAGGATATCTACTTTGTGTATCCTATTTCGAAATCTTGAATAAGGACTCGAGGAGAGCATGCCCGTCCCTCGCTTCACGATCAAGAACCGACGGCGAGACTGAGGCAGAGATTCAGAGGAAAGCATGCTAGTTGAGTGTTTCACGATCAAGGCCGACGGCAAGACTGAGGCACAGAATTATAACGCAGCCCGTGAAGTATCGCCTCACATGAAATGTTTCTAATAATGGGCCGACTTGCAAAGTAACCGTACCGTGCCGGGACTGAATACTTTGCTGTCAGTTTTTCCTAAATAGACAGACAACAGTAGTTTGCAATCGTAATGCCTGTTGCAGCTTTCTTGCTTTCTCTTTGTCTATCGTAGTGAGATAGGCGCTTTAGTAAAAGAAGTGTTTTACATATTGAATAAATGCGTTAAGGGTGATTTACTAGATTGGACACGCAGTACGGAATGTGGGCCAATCTGCCGCGGTTTTACTTGACATAGACGTGAAATATCTCAAGACAAATAGGGAATGGGATGGATATAACTCCGGAGTCCGATCTGCAAGCGCTGGCAAGGTCCCGGCCCCTGATAATCTGGCCTAAATGGCCGGGCGCTTACGGGGACGCTTGGCCAAATACACCCACACTGCGGTACCAACGCACCCTAAATTTGGGTTCTAAATAAATACACGGAACAGTGTCCTAATCCGAAC
>BLYF01000177.1:14725-24827 GCA_014905255.1 Herpotrichia juniperi | reverse complement strand
TAAATAATATTTTACGCTAAAAACAATATTTATAATTAATATACCTAAGTAGTATTTGCAATTTAATATTTGCGTCTATAGTAGAGCCTAAAATATAAACTTGTAGAAGTTGTAATGCGTACTTTATATATACGCAATTTAATTGTAAATACGTAGTACTATGCAAAATACACGTAAATTTCTATATTTTATAGTATATTGCAAAGTACGTGTAGATTCCTGTATTCTATAGCATATTGTAAAGTTTGTGTAGATTCTTGTATATTATAAGATATTTACTATTATAGATAAATAATAAAATTAAGAATAAAAATTATAAAGAAGAAAGGGTAGTAGGTTTTTTATATAAAAAGACTACTAGGCTAAGTAACTTATATACAACAATATAGCTTAAAGTAAACTGCCTAAAACTAACTACTAACTTCTTTAATACTATAGGCAAAACTGTAAAATTGCTATAGAGTTAGGTTGCCTCTAAGAGCAAGAACTTAAGGCTACCTCTAGAGGCAAGACTTAAAGCTACTTCTAGAGGCAAGAACTTAAGGCTGCCTCTAAGAGCAAGAACTTAAAGCTGCTTCTAAATAAGTATAGCTTTGCTAAAATTGTTAACTACTTATACCTCTTTACTATCTATACTTTAACCTCTATGCTTTAACTTCTATTACTACTTCTCTTGCCTTTAGGCACTTAACTTTTACTCTATTAGCACTACTACTTAACTAGTAATAAGTCTATTTCTACTTCTCTCTACGCATAAATTTACTAATACTTTGTATTAGCTACTTATCTTACTAACGTTTAACAATATAAAGGCCTATTATTTATCTTATTAATAGAAATATAACAGATAAACTCTTAACTTTACTTTAGGTAATTATAGTAGTTGTCTTAATAGAGTTTAGAGTTAGTTAATTTATTAAGGCTAAGGCAGGCGTACTAGGCCTAGTAGTACTAGAACAAAATAAGCTAAGAAAGTAGAGGTATTTACTTTGTATTAGCTTACTTGTAATAAGTACTCTAAACCTGCACCTATTTACTAAGTAAAGCAAGAGTTAGCTAACGTTATTTAATTAGCAAAAATAGTATATTTCTCTACTATTTATCTTTACTCTATTAATTACTTTTTTATTATTTTTGCTTTATACCTAACACCTTAGCTTAGCTTAATAAGTAAAAGTAAAAAGTAAATTCTTTATCTATTTCTTCTTGCCTGCTTAACCTCTTCCTCTCTCTAAAAAATAATTACTACTAGCAAAAAATAAAAGCTAATTGCTTGTATTAACATAATTAATATTCTATACTTTGTTTATTACTGCTATATCTATTATACTACGCTGCTCTTCTTGTATAGGTATAGAAGGTAGTGCCTTTTACTTACGTGTAGTTGCTTAACTTGCTTATATAGTTAGCCTAGGCTTTGTTTTAAATCTATAATTTAGGTTTACCTCTCTTAGCTCTTTTATAGCAGCAACATTGTACTATAAGTTTAGTTGCAAGTAACAAGAACTATTACTACTTAAATTTTACTATAGCTGCTGCTTTAGCAGTCCTTTGCTCTTAGTCTAGACTAGCTGCTATAGTTAGGGCTAAGCGCTTTTAAAGTCTAAGCTAAATCTTTATACAGACCTATACTTTAATAGAAAAGGACTTTAGTAATTTACTAGTAGCTCTATAATAGCCTTTACTTAACTATAGCCTTTAACTCTTAGTAAATATATATTAGCTAGGACATCTACTTCTTAATAGATATTAAATATGCAGCACGCTGCGCTCTAGTTAGCTACTTCTAAATAGGCGTGCTAGTAACTATAGACTAGTTTGCTAGAAGTAGCTACGTTATACACTTTAGCGTATTTAAATAAATTAATAGATATAGTAGGCAAGTAGTAGTTCTTTATAGGCATAGGTAGAGGTTTTTTTGTAGCAGAATTTCTATTGTGTATCTGCGCCTAAATACCTAGAAGTATAAGTAGTATATATAAAAAGAAAGTAACAGGTATAACAATTAGTCTAGCTAGTAATATAGTAAATATGCTAGCCTTTAGAGATAAATTAAGAGACTCTAAGCTTGTAGTAGACGTTTTATTTATAAGTGTTAGTTTTAGAAACAAAGAAAAAAAGAGCTAGCAACTTACTACTTAAGTAGTGTTGTTTAGCAAAGAAAGCGTTTATCTTTGCTATAGCTAAATATAGATTGCAAGATATAATAATAAAATAGCTATAATAAATAGGTAGAAGCTAGAGAAGATATCTTGTTAAAGATAAATAAGTATAGTTGCTTTTTTCTATACTATACTCTATAAAAAAGCGCTGTATAGTTTTTTTTACAGCTATTATATATTTACTAGTATAGTAGTAGTTAAATCTATATTTGCAAAAATAATATATAGTAAAAAGAAAGCGCTTAAATAAAGTATAGGTAGGCGTAGTTATTCTACGCTATACTTATAAGGCTAAAATAATAGATAGTATAAGTAGAAGAGTTGTAGAATCTATAGTTATATTAAAAAATACAAGATTTATAGCAAAGCAAGCTCTAGTAGAGGTTAAAGTTTCTAGTCTTAGCGCTATTACTAGTATAGTATTTTGCCTTGCTTAGGTAATAGTACTTAACTAGCTGTATATATATATTACTTTTTGTTAAGATTCCTTTATTTCTATTATTGCAAAGGTTATAGATACTAGCAGATATTACCTAAATTTTGTTAACTATAGCCTTTGCAGGTAGAATATATTACAAAAAGTAGCTAGTATAAACCTACTAGTTGTTCTTAAGCTAGTAGCCTTGCTTATTATAGCTATTATTAAAATAATTAAGTACGTAAGTTACTTCTCTATTTTTTGCTATATCTATTATAACAATGTTAGCCTTTAGCTTTTTGTATACTTTTACTACTTTTGTAACTATATTTAGAGCTAAATATATTAGCTTTGCTACTAGAAACAAGTCTTTTTCTAATACTATAAGCTTGTCTATAATACTATAGGCCTAGAGTGCTCTCTTTTCTATAAGTTTGTAGACAAGCTTATCTAGCTTAAGTAGACTATAGTTGTTAATAGCAGCACTAGCTTTATTACGCTTGCTTTTAACTTTAATTTAGTTAAAGCAGTAGGCAACGTGCTATTTATTAATATTAGTAGCTATATAGTAATTAGAATACTTTTGCAATATATAAGTAGTAGAAAGTAACAAAGCTTGCGCCTAAATATAAACTAGGCTTACTTTGCTAGTAGAGGTAATGCTAACTAGTATAGCAGTAAAGGTTGCTATAGTGCTCTTTATTATTGTGTTAGTATATTTTGTACTTCTTAGTTAGTATAAGAGAAAGAGAAGCAGATTAAAAAGGTAAATCTAGTTATAGGTAATACTTAGTATATAATACAAGAGTATATATATAATAAAATAGTTTGCTCTTTGTACAAATAGTTATAGGCTAGTTTATATAGGCGCTTAGTAGGCAAGCTACTATATACACCTAAGCACGTTTATACCTAAAGAAAGCATTTGCAGATCTAGGCTTATAGTTGCTACTATATTGCAGCTGTAGAAGCGCTATATATTTCTATTTCTATACGCTATATATGCTATATACGTTTACTAGCTACGCTGCTACAGTTTCTTTGTACCTTGTATATAGTAGCAAGGTAGTTTTTTTAGCAAAGAGACGCCTCTTTTCTTGTTTTAGGTGCTGCAATGTAGTACTCTTTGCTACCTAAGAAAAGATGCCTTTTTTCTTATTTTAAGTGCTGCAATATAGTATTTTACTACTACTCTTTCTTTTAGTTATATATACTACATAGAAGTACTTGTTGCTAGTATTAGATATTTATATTAGCGCCTATAAAAAAGCTATTAGCTATATAATATTACGTTTCTATAAGGTAATAAACTATACTGCTATAAAGTAAGAAGTCTTTAGTTACTATATATTAAATACTACGTTTATTCTTACTTTTTATTACTACAAAATAATATCTATAGTTGCTTACTTAGTAATAGTATAGTTAAGTATACTACTTTTCTTGTCTAAGGCCTTTGCAATTTTGCCTACTACGTAGTAGCCTAATAGATAGTAAAGATTATGCCTTTTAGCGTATTTATTATGTTAGTATATATACGTTCTCTGCCTTTTCTATAATAAGCAATATACTAACTATACTCTAGAAATGCTAGCGCGCAAACCTCTAAGCTAAACTAAAGAACTATAGTATTATACACTTTAATTTTATTAGAAGTATAGGTAGAAGCTACAGTAGCAACAACGTTAACTAAAAGTATAAAGGCTATTCTAGCTCTCTAGCTATAGACTACGCAAAAAATAGAAACTTAACTATCTAGTTAAACTAAAACCTACCTAATATTATTATTATACTTCTTAGCACTAACAACGTTCTATATAGCAAGAAGCCTATAAGAGATGTTTTTATAGCCTATAACACTTTACTTAGCTAGATATAGGTAAAGAATTTTAATATATAAATTATTATCTCTACTTTTCTACCTCTTAACTCTGCGCGCTAGCTCTAAGCTAGCGTAGATAGTATTAACGCAATAAACGCTATAATTATGTTCTAAGCTCTAAGGTAATTAACTGCGTAGTTTTCTATCTACTTTGTTAACACCTCTACAGGCTTTTCTATAGTTTTTAATACTATAGACAGCAAGCACCCTAATAACTTAGGCAACAAGAAGATAGCAAGAAAGCTGTTCTAGCCTATAAAAGACGCTATTTAGGCTGCAAATTAGGCCTAAGAGAGTAGATTATATTACAGAATAGAGGTATAGCAATAAATTATTTAACTCTAATTAAGTTATAGTATACTCTTTTGCTTTATTTAATACCTTAAGGTTAGAAATACTATATAATTAATAGAAAACTTAAATACTTTAAAACGTTTGCCTATAGCCTACTCTTTTTTAAAATCTCTCCTTTATTCTATACTTTGTTATTCTCTAGTTACTTAATCTAGCTGCGCTTTATTTTCTTCTGTTTTATTCTACAACAAGTGTAAATACTTTATGCAAAGAGGCAGAATTAAGTTTTTAGAGCTGCTAGATTAATTTCTAATATTAGGTTAATTGTGCTTAGTTTTCTAGTAGTGCTAGAAATTAATAAGAAGCTTAATAGCGTTTTTTATAGCTTTATAAACTATTTACTAGTTTTGTTTACTTTTATAAAGATTGCTTAGATGCTTATTGTATAGAGAGTAGTCTATACTACAAAGAAAGGCAAAGTTAAACACCTATTAGATATTGTAGACAAGATAAGAGAGCACTTTATAATACAAAAAGTCTAGATATAAAAGGTTTAAGAAAAAAGCAGTCTAATTAGAAATCTATATCTAATTAAAGAAATATAGTAACTTGCTAAAAATACTACGCTATAACTTACTACTAAAGCTTGCTAACTTGTTTATTTTAATATATTATATATACTTCTACTTAGCAGCTGCAACTACTACGTCTAACCTTGTAAACTTATATAGTAAGTTTCTATAAGCTTTGCTTTATTTCTAACTCTAGTTAGAGTTCTCTAAAAAGCCTAGTTGCACTATAGTAACTTTATTATTAGAACTGTTAAAGAACATGCTAAGTTCTCTACCTTTAGTAGCTAGATAGTTTGTAAACTTAGCTTTCTATAAAATGTACTAGTTAACGCTCTCTATATATTTATTGCGTTTATCTATAAGTCTTTTAATAGCGCTTAAGTAGAGGTTTTTTACTCTCTTAGCTATCTTTTAAATTCTATCTCTACTAGCAGCTAGAAGTAGAATATAATTAATAGTTATTATAACAAAAAGCTTACAACCTTTATAAAGGTAGTTGCTTTAATTATTAAAAGCGTTAGTTAATACTTTGTTTGCGTATATAACTCTACTATTGTTATTAAGTCTAGTCTCTTTAATTTTTTTTATAGCTTTGTTGCAAAGCGCACTTTCTGCTAATATAACATTTTTAGGCTATACAAACTTGTTGTATAGCTTAGTATCTGCGCTATTTTTATCTACACACTATAATTTCTAATTAAGTTCTATTTTCTTACCTAAAATATTAAGTATACTAAAGTTGCAAGACTATAAGGAGTTAGAAACATCTCTAGTATTTAAGGACTTAAGCTTGCGTACAGCATAGAGTTAATATTTAGAAAGGCAAGCTTAAAGTTGTTTTTTGCTAGGTATGCCCTCTTATAAAAAGTTAAAAAATAATTTTTGTATGCAATCTACAAAAAAGTTACCTAACGTGTAACTACAAGCTTAAATTCTATTACTAAAAGCAGCTTAAATAAATATTATGCTAACTGCTAAAGTAGTAAGAATTGTAGTGTTGTACTTTATATTTATAAATAAATTGTAATTAAGAAAAGAGTTTAGTGTAAATAAAAAGTTAAAGATTAATAGTAAAAAAATAGGTTTATTATAGCTAGAGTAGTAGTAGTTAATAATTAGAGTAGTTATTTGTATTTTTATAATATATAAAAGAAGGCTTGCTTTATACAAGATACTGCTGTTATTCTTTAAGCTACTTGCTTTGTACTATATAGTAGCAACAGAGGCTAGCGTAAACAGTATAGGCTTTATAGCGCTGTAGTATAAAAGGCACAGGTTTTAGAGCTTTATAGCGTAAGGTAAATTTAACGCTATTAAAAAAGCTTAAGTTGCTACGTAGTATATTATAGAAGTAATCTAGCGTAGAAGGCACAAAGCTTAAAGCTCTACAGCGTAGAAAATAATCTAGCGTAACAGGCGCAGTGTTTAAAGCTTTATAGTATAAGAGGTATAAGTTTTAGAGCTTTGCTATAAAAGGGCGTATAGACTGCTTTATAATTTAGCAAAAGGTAGAAATATAATAGCTGCTATATTTTTTTTACTTACTTAGTATTTTTTCTTCTTCTCTACCTATAACTCTTTCTTATGTACTTTTATATTAGAGACGCTAAGTCTTACCTTATCTCTACTAAACTAATATTAAGCTTAGAGCTTAAGAATTCTTCTACTATACTAATCTTGCGCTTCTTTTAGTATTAAGCTAATATGTATTTTAAATATACTACTATGCTAGCTAGCCTCTTTGCGCTAAGCTAGACGCTTTAAACTACTTAAGCAATTTCTATTACGTCTCTCTAGCTAGTAGACAATTCTGTGTTAGTCTGTAACAATAGAATTAGTTAAGTAGATAATATATATATATACTATATTAAGTAGGCTTCTATAGACCTAAATATATTAACAATTATATATATAAATAAAAATAACCTTCTTAAAACCTAGAGTAGTTAAATTGTTAAGCTAGAAAATTTAGAGTAAAATAAAAATATAATTGCTTACTTTGCAATTTTAGCGTACTAATACATATCTACTTAATTAAATGCCCTGTAGATACTTGTAGCGCTTTAGATTAAAGAAGAAAAGGTAGCCTTTAAATTATAAGCTTATAGAAATAGCTTTAAAGATAAAACTACTAATAAGAGGCTAGAGGCACTTCTTCTAGCTTATATACTAGTTCTCTAGAAACATGTTTAATACTAGACTAAGAAACTAGGTAATATACTAAAGTAGTATACTAAGAACGTTGCTATATAAAAAGCTGCAAAAGAGATAGCAAGGAAAAATAAAGCTATTAGAGAACTAAAGTATCTTACAAACGTTATAACTATTTATAAAAAGTATAATTTATAAGCTATAGTAAAATTTGTTCTACTTTGTAAAATAAGCACCTCTAAAGAAAATACTGTACTAATACTTAGATACTTAGAAGTTTTGTGTAACGTTAGTATTTTAGTTTACAATTTAACAAGTTAGTAATTTCTACTTATTTAGGTGTAGATAATACCTTTTAGTTTATTAGTTAGATTAGATTTCTTCTTAGTAGGCGTTTTTTATTTGTTGTTTATATTTTTTCTAGGTAGTTTAAAATAAGGCTAGTTTTAGTTGTATATTTTTTTGCTTACTATTTCCTTATCTAGGTATTCTAAGAAATAGAATTAAAGATAAAATTATAAACTTTTTTAAATTACAAATAAATATCTGCGTTACTTAACTAAACTTAATAGTAACTAAATATATAATTAAACACTGCGTATATTGTTTACACTGCTAATTATATAAAATACTTAGGCTAAAATTATAAGTACAACCTCTATTACCTTAAGAAAGAGCTGTAAACAAAGGTAAAACTATAGGCCTCTACTAGAATTAGAATTAGCGTAGCTCTACAACGCAAAACTTCTAGTAAACAAGCGCTTTTGTAGACGCTAGGCTAATTATAAGCTTGTAGTTACTTAGCTCTTCTCTTTCTCTCTAGCTAGGCTATCTACTTGCTATTTCTTATATATACTTGTTTAATATTTATTAAAAGTTATACTTACGCTGCAATAATAGTGTTTATAACTACTTATATTAGTTTATAGTTTACCTTTTTAAACTAGAACTTATACTTAATACGCTTTAGCAAGACGCGCCTTTTTTTCTGTTATTATATTTGTTTAGGGCAGAGAGAGATATACCCTCTAGACAACAAATTTTATAAGTTTATATAATTGCCTACTAAGCTTTAGTAGTATATTTTGTTCTTCTACAACTTTATAATACTCTTTTAGCTTATATACGTGTTACCTATAACGCGTTAAAAGGCTAAAAAGCTGTTCTAGTTTAATTCTACAACGCAATATATTATTAATAGCTAATAGTTGCTTGCTAGTAAGTATCTACGCTATATAAACAATAACCTTAAAGCACTAACTTATATACAATATATTAAAGTTAACTTCTCCTGTTATAGGTTTGTCTTTGTTATAGAATAAAAAGAGAGTAGATATTTTACAAATATCTATAAAGGTAAGAATTAGAAAGCTATCTTCTAAGTAGTGCTATATTGTTGCTTTCCTTGCGTAACTAACGTTATACTAATAGTAGTTAACCTAAAGCGTTCTAAAACACTAGCACCTAAGAAGGTAACTTAGCTAGCTACTAAATTACCTAATAGTATCTCTATAAGTGTTTTACAACTACAATAGTATAACAACCTCTATATATAGCCTTTGTTATAGTACCTATAGCTGCAGAACTGCAGCAATTATAAATTATTAACGTAGAAGCTAACTAAAACGTTATAGAATTTGCGTTGTATTACGCTACTAAATAGAAAATACTTTAGGCTAGTTAGAGTATACTAACATTATAATTATAATAATTAAGACCTTGCTAATTTAGATAATACCTATTAGATTTATACAATCTAGGCTATAAAAGTATACTATCTATATATTTAATAAGTACTATGTATCTGCCTATTTTCTCTATATAGAATATAATTTAAGTAACTAGATAAATTAGTAGCTTACTACTTCTAAGCCTATATTTAAAGTATATCTTATACTAGTTAAGTGCCTCTGCTTTTATATAAGTTGCTCTGCACTACGTTTAAGCGCTACAACGCGTTGTTAGAGCTAAAGCAACAGCAACTCTTAAATAAAATAGCAAGAATGCAAGCTATATAGAGGGAGCTAGGTAGTCTAGAGCGTAGTACTATATTGCAGTAATTTCTGCAGCAGTTATAGAATAACCTATTATATATAGGCAAAAAAGCTCTAAAAGAGAGTAAAATCTAGTATTACTACTAACAAGATATAAATAGTTAGAAATATTTACCTATTTACTAATTAGTACTAAGAACTTCTATACGCGCTGTTCTAGTCTTATTATTATTGTTTTCTATAGTTATAGTTAGGGTTAGAGCTATAAGGGGACTATAAACTGCAAATAGGCAAAATTAAGTAAAATATTACGTAGAATATAAATAGAAGTATTCTCTACTATCTAAACTATAGCGTTTAAATATTATTTCTATTATTTACTATAATATATAAGTAAACTATATCTACTTTTATACTTAATTTGCTTTTATATACTAATCTACTTCTATATTTTCTAATCTACTTCTATATTTTATAGTATTTTGTAGTATTTTTCTAATTTGCTTTTAAGCTAAATTTAATCTACTTTTATATTTTCTAACTTGCTTTTATATTTTTTAACTTACTTTTATATTTTCTAACTTGCTTCTATATTTTCTAATCTGCCTTTACTTATCTAATTAGTGTTT
>BLYF01000174.1:210545-253887 GCA_014905255.1 Herpotrichia juniperi | reverse complement strand
AACTTAAAGTCCCGCCACGGATTAACTCCACTATTATATGCGGCAGAGAGGGGGCATGAGGCGGTGGTCAAACTGCTGCTTGCAAAGGAGGGCATTGACGTTAACTTAGAGTCCTGCTACAGATCGACTCCGCTGTCATATGCAGCAGAGAGGGGCCATGAGGTAGTGGTCAAGCTGTTGCTTGCAAAGGAGGGTGTTGACGTCGACTCAAAGTCTAACGACGAATCAACTCCACTGTTATATGCAGCAGAGAGGGGGCATGAGGCGGTGGTCAAGCTGCTGCTTGCAGAGGGCGTTGACGTCAACTTGAAGTCCCACCACGGATTGACTCCGCTGTCGTGTGCAGCAAAGAATGGGCACGAATCAGTAGTTAAGCTGCTACTTGCAGAGGAGGGCATTGACGTCAACTCAAAGTCCTGCTGCGGATCGACTCCGCTGTCATATGCGGCAGAGATGGGGCATGAGGCGGTAGTCAAGCTGCTGCAATCGTGGAGCGCTTCATCCTAACCAACACCCACTTATAACTTGACTTATTTCAATCCTTTTTGGTTTTGGCCGCGATTTTCCCACAGCTATGCCCGGTTAGCAAAACTCATCAAGTCCTATGTTAGGGAATGGTGAAGTCGTAAGAAGCTCTAACAAGGCTAGAATATGGTGTGGTTGAGATCAGTGTACCCAAAATCAGTGCATTTTTTGGCGCATGCTTCGCATATGGCTCCCACATCTACATCCTTATATAAACTAGGTACTATAAGCACTGAACTTAAAAATGCTTTAGTAGTAGATACTTTCCACCCTTACGAGTATGTCGCGTGTTTGGCGTTTTGAATGCGCTTATACCTGTTACAATATTTCCTCTAGCGCGGAATTTCGCCACAGGCCCTTAGTAGTTTGCTAGCGCTAGCAAGGAGGGCGGCCGACCCGTTCCGGTCATACCCTTGTGCGAGAGGCGTTGAACTTTTTCTTGAAGGATGTGATTTGAGTAAGTAGTTGCCACTGAGAGCCTGGCATATGCGCTATGAGTTTTTGAGCATGGTCTTGCTATAATAGGTTAGAACTCAGATACCGGTACAAGAGTAATATAAAGCGAACCCCCACTGCGGAAACTAAATCCGGGCACCATGGTGTGCACGGTTAACTTGTAGCAATAACCACCACAACCTTATATTTCATTTACGTTTCAGAAAATTTCAACGCCTCTCGCACTTGCAGCGAATAGTTTGCATGTGCTTGCTAGAGGGCAGAGATTGCGTCATGAGGTACAGCTAAAGTAGGTTTATTCATCATTGCGGTTGGTGGATGACCACCCATAGAGGACGTTATGTGATTTTACTAACTACGTAAGCATCAGTAGTGACCTGTAATATATTGTGTATAATCCAAAAAATTGGAAATAATCTTAGGGCCAGCCTGCTAGAGCCGGCCAGTTGGTATCAGAGCTTTAAGACTTCACGTACATGTTTTTATGGCTACGGTGAATTCCATCCGCGTCACGTACTTAAAGGATGAGATTCTAATTTCGCCAAGTTTTAATGTTCTTTAATTCTCGCTTTTGCTAACCAGTTTAATCACGGCTTGCATTAAAATGCCCTTGTTAATTATCATTAGGATTGCTCTATTTACTAACATTAATGATTTCTAGGTGCAATAAACAACGCTTCCTTTAGTGCAATCCCCTTTACTCTTACTGTCTTTCTTCTTTGCCTTATTACTATTAAGTGCTAGGAAGCCAGGAATTCTAGAATGTTTTTTTCTTTCTTTTAATACGCTTGTTTTAAGCTTCGGTAGGAAATTGATATAGATTTTAGACATTGTAAACATATAAGAGAAATTATAATTTCTAAAACTCGTTGCACATTCCTAAGCAAGCTTTGCATAATGCAAGAAAGGATTTTTTTACGCAAAGAGGGGGAAAGGCTTTAGTAAGAAAGCTAAAAATCAATACTAATTACTACACCTAACAAATACATTATAGTTTAGTTGTAGGTAAGCTTACACAGGCACTGCAAACGTTAGTCCCAAGAACTTCGTGTACACCTTGTATATATAGAATTTTGGAAATAACTAGCTTCAAGCTTTACAGCAATATCCATACAGCGTGAAAAATGACTCGATTTGCTCCTTCCGATTGACCTGGCTTCTATTTTGTTCTCTTTTGCTCCTCTCCTTTGCTTTCCGTCTACACTTTGTCCACTGGTCATCTTAATGCCTACCGGAGGATGTTGACGTAGAGCAACAGCTTTTCCTCCTAGTACTAGTTCCCCCCTGCCTCGCACGCGGTAAGGTAGTCCTTCTGGTACCTGGACAGCTTCTTGTAGGCCTGCAATCTCTACTTTAGCCTGTACAACAGCGTAAGCTGCTTGTTCAAGAATGTAAAATTGCTGTCGTTAATAGTAGGTTTGTTAAGGTGCATTCTGCATCTAAGGATAAGAGGCTTAACTTGTACGCTGCAGTTTTGCTAGTTAAGGTCTATAAGCTAAGGGCTTAAACTTAACTACTATAGACCTTTAGCTTAATAGAGGTATTTCTAGTGCTTTGCTTTCTGTCGCGCAGGCTGCTTAGTAAGCAGCATAGTGTTGGCGTTGCGGGGGCTCTTGTTACAATTAAGGTCGCTGTTGTCGATTGTGAGGAGCTCAGGCGCAGTGTTTGTGGCTATGACGTCGCGGTGTAGTAGTAGTGTGTAGTTTGCGCTTTAAGTTTTCCTTCCTTTTCTTTATCAGGCACCTGTGGCTACATAGTAAGTTAACCTAGTTTCCCTATTGCTAGTTTAGTCAGTTGTTAAGACATGCGAACTATGGTTGAGTTTTATTACAGTACTTTTGCCTAGGTGTTAGCTGAGCTTGCACCCATCTATTACGTCGCAACGTAAACTGGACCTTGTTCTAGCGATACTTGTTGCTAGGTGATAGCAACGTACAGCACTACCTTGTAGCGTTGATACAGGACAGCTTTTATCTCACTCTATGGCGAGGCTATGCAAAGCTTTACGAGAAATTAAAAAAAAAACCCCCAGCTTCAAGGGTGGAATGTCTACAGAGCAAAGAGTCGCATTTAATTTTTATTAACAGATATAACATTTAACTAATGCCGTCGACACTACCAAGGCAAATTGTATTACCTCTTTGTCTAGGAATTATGGTCTAAGATCTTTACGGGAAATAATATTAAGACATATGTCTAGTCTCAGTTTCATAGAATTACCTAACAACTTCTTTTTATAATTACTATACCTACTAGATTCTTCTAGCAACACTCGACCAAATAAGGTAGAGCGTAGTAAGGAGTTTTAAAAAGGGAAAACATAGTTATAGCGCGCGTTGCTCTAAAATCCCCTGTAATGTCATTTCAAAGCTTCATGCAAAAGTTTTGTTATAGTCAATTAGAACGTCTACATCTTTCTATTTTAGCTAAACGGCAAAATAATCACTTGATCCCCTTTATGCCCTATTGTACCCAAAAGAAGAATTATTGTGCTTAATCTAGATGTTACACTAGAGCTAACAACAGATAGTTCTTAGGATTCTACACTTTGGTTCGATAAGGGAGGTCCCCAGTCTTATAATCGTACAGGCCAGCTACATGCCTGTTGTTTATGTCGTTGTTCTTTCCACGTGGGATTAGTCCATCATCCTTCCTGGCGTAATGGAAATAATAATTGTAGATAATGGTCATTGGAGCGCTGTAATTAGTCCTAGGGCCGTAGCGTATAGTTCCTTAAGCGTAATTGTAGATGATATCGCTACAGATTTCCGCCTAGGCACGTGCTTTCCAATTGCTTACCGACGTCCATGAACATCAGTAGAGAACTTTTAATGTAGACCGCGGAGCATATCAGCCGTCGTCTGGTTTAGTTGGGCTAATTCCTCTGGAGGCACGGTAGCAACCAGTCGGTAGCGGGCTGTCGGTTGCAGCACTTCAAGCCCCCCAATGCAGACATAAGCTTTTTTATTAATGGGCGTGCATGTACGGTGAACTCAAAGTGGATAATGTGTTTCGTCGTTTTAGAAACGATTTACTCTGTCAATGTCCTAGACCCCAATATAACTCGGCACATCATCCACAGGGAGTAATGAAAGACCATTACTACTGTGCGCCCCTAGGGCCGAGCACAATATACTGTTTGCAGGTACTTTACGCACGACTTAGTGTCAATTCTTGGTTGAATACAGTCCGTGGTAGTTATCAACGAAGTTTTCTCTATGTTCTAAGTTCAAGTCATTTTTGCGTATTAAATGTGGCGCTCTATGATAACTTGTCCTCGCTTAAACCCAATCGCGTCTGTTTTTCGGGGAGCGATAGATCTCCTGTGTTTGAATAGGAACCCCATCATCGCTAATCCAGGCTTCTGTTTCTGTCGCTGCGTGCGTGCAAGTTCCTGCAGTGACCGGAGCTGGTATAGAACTGGGCTCTTGCGGAGTAGGGTTTCGATTTCCAGTGTCGGGATGTTCATAAAATCGAGGTATCTTGTGAAGGGAAGAGTCGTTATGTGGGTTAAGTGGTCCCTTCGATAAGAGCTGTGTGTTTTCTAGGTTGCGATTACGGTACAGTATGCTCGACTGGACTCGAGCACGGTTTAGGACAGACTGCGATTTATATTCAGTTCGAGCTGCTTGCCCATGAGTTTCTAGCTCAACACTTGCCGGTCATTTAACGTCAACATGACTCGATCACGAGCAACTGAGATCCCAGGCGCCGGTCGGCAAGCAGAACGTGCGGAGCAGCCTGCCAACACGCGAATAGATGGGTTTAGACAGCAAGGGCTATGTCTAGATCGCCAACCACAATCCTGAACTGATTCTATAAAGAGAGAATTTGCTATGTGTGTGGACGCATAGCGTGGACGCCGTGATGATCGCGAAAACTCTCCCGCGAGGACATCGAGTCCTCGATAGTGGAAGCATCGATACGAATGGGACGAGCTGAATAAAGAACCGCTCAATCAAGGCTACCGCAGCTAGTATCTAGAAGAACCCAACGAGGATTGGTAGTATACGTCCACAGGTTCTAGGCTGGTTGAGGTATCTGATGGAGAAAAGCGAGTCCCGTGAATGCTACTATCAGCTCAGCTCGCTTATGCAATGCTCGACGCGTTACGATGTTATCGAGATCACCGGTTCTTGCGGAAATCGACTATATCACGAAGCAGAAAAGTGAAAAGAAGACGCAAAGACGCAGCGATCGCAGTTGAGCAAACCGGACTCTGTCTCAGCTAGCTGGAGGAACAAATGAAGGAACAGAGGGACTGGCCAACGGACCACCGGATACGACACCTAGACTTTTGACTAAAGAATCGAAACGACGCTCGCAAGGCTCTAGAGCGTGTTGAAAGAAAACAGGAAAAAATTGACATGACACTACACGAGACTATGGATTAATGGGATAAGTTTTGGCTTGCTACTGACACTGCGTTTGACAATTCCGTCGTATGAAGAATGTGATTGGAATGAGAGATTAGACAGAACTCAAGCTCGAGGGGGCCAACGGATTTGGAGCGAAAGTATCAGCACCCGAAGAGCCCAAGCGGTCACGATCAAGACCAAAGAAGTAGAATTCGAGGTACCAGAAGCTGAAGTAGAAAAAGACGAGCCAGCGAAGCCCGTCACTTGAACCTGGATAGTGAATCGAAATCGGGCAACTATTTGAAACAGGCTCTTTAGGTTTTGAAGATTCATCCTAGAAACAGGCCGTGGAAGAAGCTCGCTCGACTCTAGAAATACGGAGGTTACAGTGTTCTGGACACACTCACCGCCATCAGGAAACATAGTCCAGCGATTACCGAGTACAGACTACAGATGAACATACTACACACGTCCCTCGCCAGCAGCAAACACAAGCATTGCACACTCTCCTAGGCAGTGAATCTGGCGGTGTTTGTGGACAGTACATACAAGGGCGTCGGACTAGGGATGAGCGGGGCCAGATACTTAGACTCACAAGAACCCCCTTTCACGAGCGGCTACAAACGCGGGAGGACTTGAGAGGTATTGACTCGGGGGAAGAAGAAGTTGGTCTTTGTGGTCTACAATTTTCAGCGCCGCAATGAGGCTATACGGAAACTCGCGAGCATATTAACGGTCCACCTGATGATTATCAGCAAGCCTCCAGAACGAGTGGAAGAGACTAAGGCTGTGGCAACCTTGTAAATGCACTAAGAGCAACCGGTGCCGGTCCGGTAACTCAACTCACCTCGAAACGCAAAACGAACCGTCGAAGACAATGAAGAAGACCATGCAGGAGTGAGAGGAAGTTTCCGAAATAGGACGAGAGTTGACACTTACAAGGACACCGTTGACCAGGGATGTAATAGCATATAGGACGGCCTTAGAACGGATAGGAAGCCAATTAATTCATCAAGGTCTTGATGGATATGTGATGGAAGCTCAATTCCAAGCTTGTTATACCAGACCCTCGCAGTTCCAAAGTTTTCTGCGCGAAGGCGTGGAACCTTAGGAAATTTGATGGAAAGAGAGGGCTGTGAGTGTATTTCTTATTCGACCAACTGCATTTGTGTACAGTGATCCATGTCACATGTACGTACAACGGAGACTTCGAATCGAAGGGTAGTTCAAGATGTACCTAAGCTGAGCGAAGGAACAAAGGGTGAGGAGAGAGTGTGCACTTAGTATGAATAAACGTAGCGAAATCTTAACTACACCTCTCATTTTCCAGAGTCGTAATCCGATTGGCGCGGCACCATGTTGTGGTAACATGCCTGTTTGGGCTCTGTGTAAGGTGACAAGAAAGTGCTGACTCATCACGGGCTAAGACGCTAGGTACGGCATCTTCCTACTAATCTCATGGTAAACGGTGAACATTGTTGTGTGCGGGCCGCAACACATACCAGCCATCAAGACCACACATTAAGCAGGCTATAAAAAGCATATACCAACTAAATGAACTTTCTAACCGAGACAGATTCAGCTCCAATCCTTCGACACGATTGCGACACGCAGCTAGGGTCAACCTTTTCCTGCCCGCGCATCCCCACCTCATACACGCTTTCGCACGGGCCAGGCTCTATCCGAGGTACATACGAGACGCTCTGGAGTATCTTAAAGCTGTCGATTCGATCGACCGGACACGATTGGCGCCCAAATAGTGCTGGGAATAACACATTGACACCTGGGCATCAAATGGCCGCTCGGCGCGCAGCACCCTTTACACTAGGGCTGCAGAACTTGCGGTCAGCTATGTCATATGAGCTCCAGGGGTGCAATTTCAGAGTCGATGTGGCCTGCACCCTGAATCATACGAAGGCATGTGGTTGTGCTGGATTCGTGCGGACAGAAATCTGAAGCGCGAGGGATCATTGCATACCGGTAAGGCTTCAGAGCTTCAATGGAACTCTGGCACTGGTTCAAGGAGTGGTGCTCACCGCTCTAGCCGCCTTCCATCTTTTATCCCAAGCTTACCCAGATATTGGACCTCAGTTAGCGCTGATTATCACGGCATTCATGGTTGGTTCCATGGTCCATGAAGTTGAGTTTGTGGCAGGTAACGAGCAGTTGCATCTGCTACCGAAACCTTGAGCTACCTAAGGTAAGTGTCAGGCTGACCCAGGAACTGTTCATCAGTATTATCTCTTCAATTTCCGCATTACCAGCAGCAGAAAGCCCCTCCTTGTTGATTGCCTCATATATTGCTTTGCTTCTGTGGACACATCCTGTCATTCCCAAGGAATGAGAACACCGAGGCCATACTCAACGTTTGGTCTCCTACGCTGAGATATAGTTCTATTCACTATCTCTACCCCCTCTCATTCAATACCTCACTTCTCACCAGCCTTCGTCACTAACTCCCAACAACCAGTCTTTACCCAATCGCAACATTAAAGACTGCATATTCATCTGGCATGTAATCACACCGGGCTTGGAGTCGTTTGAGTGGGTAGAACAGCTACTACGGCTACTGAATATCCTGGCACCATCACACCATCTCATCATGGGACAGTTTGAGTAAAGTGCATGGCATCGACGTTCGACTAAGCACCCCCCGGAATCGGACAAAGCCATATTCCGATCTCGCTTATGGCACTAGCTCAATAAATCCATGCCACGTTTTTCAACGTCACTATAAACTCGCATTGACTTCGAGTCAGAGTTGGAAACACCAACCGGGTGCCACTGCTATTGCTTGGTCAGCTCCCCACTAGCAATTTGTATGTGCCGTGAAAGCTATTCAGAAACACTGTAGCTTGCATTTGTTGCTATTCTAGTGAAATATAATGAGGCTGGTCTGCGAGACCGCCATATCAAATGGTTTTGTCGTCTGGCAACACTCGGCCTTGCTACCTCTCGTAAACGAGTCAAAGGATTCAAGCGATTCAGCCCTGCCATGACTAGCATTCCAATGAATCTTGTTCTCCAACCACCCTAAGACCGGGCGTCTATGCCTGCGCACTTTATCGGTCCTATTGCCATGCTCGCACCGTCACCGCTCATCTGCTGCTCGGCAGTAGTTGCGGTGACATTTTCCCTCTTCACAATCCCCCAACCTTCACTATGGATGTACGAGCGACTCGGGCTGTAGTCGAGTCCCAAGTTGCTGCATCACTGCATCCTTCGCGCACTGAATGATATAGCTTGGCGTCTTGGAACAGACCTCGCGGCCATATCCATTCATCGCGGCACCACAACCAAGCAAGCCAATGCAAACAAGGCGGGGCTATATCACCATGATAGTGACATTTATGGCTCCGGCTGATTTAGCCCATTGGGCCGCACCTGACATGGCGAAGATGCACTTCACGTGAAGCTATTCTTCCTAGCCTGCCGCAACCCAACCGTATGTGGAAAACCCGATCAGGTTGCTGATGGGGATTTGCTCACTTGCGACAAATAGCCTCGTCGCTTCATAGGGCGGAAACAACAGGTCTCCTTTCCCATAGACTTATGGAGGGGTCTCCAGGCCGTTGGCTTACGTACACTTCTATTCATAGTGAGACCAACGGGCCTGGTGAAGAAAATTTGCGGCTTCTACGTCTTTCGCCCATCTCATCTCGTATCAATATCTGTTTCCCAGCCGCTCGCTGCTCTTACTCGTGTACGTGCAACAGAAACCACGCCGTATCACCATTATGCGTGTCACCCATGCGCATACTCGCACGAGCGCAGTTCTCCCAAGTAGCTCCCTCCCCCAGACCCAACATTCGCGTAAACACTCTTCCCACATATCAGCTTCGCACGCTCTCGAATCGGCAAAGCATCTTCATCAAATCTGACAAGCAGGCTTCCACACCTGTCGACCAAACGCAGCACATAGAAAGGACCAATCCATCCCATGTCGCTTGACCCCTTACCGTGCATATGCGGCTAGAGTATGGGTGCATAAAGAAGCCTCCTAGGGCCATATTTGTACTCCAACGCTTGCTGCAATTTTCATGCGCGCACACCAAGCTGCAAGCAGAGGGCGAGGAACCTCTAGCGAAAAATTTGCAAAGCACCCCGCCACTGCCTGCCTGCCCGCCCGCCTCGTCACTGACGCTTCATCGTGTTCCCCCAAGCACAACCCCTCTTGCGAGAAAGCTGAGCGGCAGTTTGACTGACAGCCTCCCACTCATCACCATCTGTCACCACCTGCCCATTGATCTAATTGTAAACCCATCATCGTCCTCCATCCAATTCTCACCACTCAGATCTCGGCGTCCGTCCATCTCCGGCTAACCCAGCTCCTCTTCACGCGGGGGTATGCATTGTCATTAGGTCTAGGCTTCGATCCCCACCAGCAGTCACTCACCCACCAATGGCGCCGTCGGGCGTGGGCCCACGACCGCACACCCGACCCACAAGCACAGCGCGCGCTCGTCTCTTGATCAAAATTACGTGCGACCTGGGTGCACCGCGAGTACCTGTCCACCATACATGCCAGGTGCCCCGCGTCGCTTCATCCTCACATGATTAGCTTTTTGCGCGGAGCTACAAGTAGTAAAAATCAACGTCGAGCCATGGTGAGAAATTGCGATTGAGCGCGGAGGAGCGCCAAACGGCCGTTTTTGAGGCCAAGTTTGTTGACGAGATGAGGCATCATCACAGCAGTCAAGTTTGAGTTTGTACGAAACGCCGAGGGGGCGAATGCAAGATGTGGTTGAATTGGTCATGTTTATATTTGCAAGCGTGGGTTGATTGGAGGTGCCCCTTCGTAATCTTCGGAGACGCAACGACAGGTGGAAGTCTTTGTTTACCTTTGCTAAGCGTTGGTATGATATATGAGCACGGACTGCACGCGAGGTCTGGCTTGTTTGAGAGACAACAACAATAACGCCCATATGACGCGACGAAGGCCCTCGCCCTCGATTCAAAAATACTTGATGCCTAACGTCAGACTGAAGACTACAAAGGTGAGCTACACTATATCTATGGAGGAGCATTGGTTCGGCAAAGTCTTCTTGCCTTTCTCAAATGTGAGGCAGACTTGAACGGTGACTGACGGAAACAAGTTGCAGCACCTCGCCACCATAATGACAGAGATTGCAAGCTCATGGTCATGTCGTGCCATACACGAACCTGCTCACAGTGGGGTAACCGGTGAGAGCGCTCTGACGGAGGTCTGATCTCGCCATCTTGTGACGCTCTTCCTGCGAGTTGTGTGCAGGCATTCCTAGGCTGGTCCGCAGTAACCGACAGGCGAGACAACACGGAGGTTCTGTCAAAGCCATTATTGATTGCGAGATGATGCCCGGGTATATGGTCTCCTCATAGATCAACCATACCGCGGCCGCCACGTCAGAGATCTCCGATGGGGCATGCTTTGGCCGGATCTAGCGTCTTTCTGGAGCCCAGATGATTGACTGGATATGCAATGGGGGGCCAGGTGCCGCATAAACTCCACGCCATCTTGTTATCTAAGAGTACCATGCCTGTCAGCTGCATGGCCTAGTAGTTCAACAATAGGCGGCGTGCGGGAAAACCGAGCCGTTGAGCGGGAAGTTGATCAGCTGAATGACAATGGAGCCGGCCGTGCTCTGCACTATGCATGTGCTGATTGCTAGTGAACCACAGGTGGCGGAAGGGTATGGCCGGATGTGATGCCCCAGGCTGGTTGATGCAGCATGGGCAGATAAGGTGACTGGCCGACAATGCCTCGAGCCTGTGGAGGAGGGGTTGGCAAATTCGGTGTCAGCCAAGGAGGGCGGTAGGGGTTGGTATGCCAGGCTTGGGGGGCAAAGGGTGATCGAGACGACATCGAGGGACGTGCTCCATGCTACACACGTTGATTAGCTGTGCTGGAAAAGGAAAATCGGAGACGACTCATGGGATGATTGCGAGCCGCGATTTGCCCGAAAGACAACGAACACAGAACTCCCCAGAGGACCAGAGAAAAGTGACAGGACCAGCCGATAGGCTTGTCAATCGTTCTACCCGGGTGCTGGCCAATATGTTGCACAGCGCTGGATCAACGTTCGCCAGGGTTGTATGTGTGAAGACCTAGCGTCGAGAATTGACCGTCGACTTCCTCTATTCCGAAATTGCGAGCATGCCTGAGAAACAAGCGCCATTGGCCAATCGTTTGTTCATAGTGACAGACGATTTGTGGTCCAGACAGTGGTTCGGCATGGGTTCTCCAGCACGTGACCGTGTCTCGCTTCGCAAATCCTCAACCTCACTTTGATGAAAGGCCCAAAGAGCAAGAGAAGCGATCTTCCAGCCCCCGTTGGACCCCCGTTGAAAGCCTCTGTCTGAGACATAGGGACAAGGAAGGTGAGGGATTTTCCAGTTCGATGGCCAAATTACGCGGTCAAGGAAGCCACGACGCGGTGATCCCTAGCAAATGTGATATCTCTTTGCAGCTGGAACGCCGGGATGACCTAGGGTATCATTGCAGCCGGTCTCCGCAATGCTCTAGCGGCATAATGAAAGGGATCCGTTGATCGTGGCGATATTGTTGGACGCCGCCAGGTGGGGTACAACCACATCGACTGATGGATAGACCATGGCATCAATCTATGGTCTGACTGCGGGATCCAGCGGGAGCCAAACACGGTTGTTGATACCGACTAGAGTCCACCATCTTGAGGCATAAATAGCGGTGCTGGCGCCCTCAGGCAGTATCATCAAGCTCAACTCAATCAGTCCTTCCACTGAAAGCAGAGAACTCCTGAGCATCTTCCATCTCTTCAGACATCAAAGCCCCTTGTACCACCTCTTTCATACCTCGACGACATCAACGTTGGTTGTCTATTGTCCCTCATCCAACCATCTGGTACGTATTGATGATGTTTCTCCATATTGATATGACCCCTGGGGCTGATCATTCCTAGATCCGCAATCACTGATCCAATCAAAACAACTCGGTGTTCAACCGACACACAACAAGGTAAGTTGACAAGACCTGTCAGCCAAACATCTGGCGTATGGACCTGACATCAAGACAGAACCCAGCCTTTCCCGACTCTTGAATCTTTGAAACATGTGCTTCTTCGACCAGCACCGGTTCGTCTGTGGCGACTGGAAGTGGGGCCACTTCCGACAGCACTGCGCCAAGGAGTACAGGATTGGTGAAACCTGTGGCATGAAGCTCGTCATGCAAACGGTGCCTGTCGGGCAGAAGTGCAAGCTCTGCGAGAAGATTGACACCAAGATCCGGCGCCGGGCAGCCGAGGTCGAGCGTGTAAACCGGTGGCAGCGCGAGGGCAACAAATTCCAGGCGTCTATCGCAAAGTCGGTGGATCTAATTCGAGGCCTGGACAGTGAGCTCTATGATCTCCAATGCGAACGCAACCGGAGGCTGCAAGGCATTGGTGCTCAGTCGGCCCAGCAGCAGCACCAGATGTGAGCGCCCGTGAATTCGACGTCATGGCGCGGGCGTCTGGAAGTCTGTTTCATGTACAATGGGTTGGAGACAGAGATGGATTGAGGCCACTCGTTTTTTTGAGTTCGGAACGGGATGACACGGGAAAACATTGATATTGAAAAGGAAATCGGGGACAAGGAGACTGGGCGTTTACTTCTTACTGCTTCTTCTTTTTCTTTACCTTAACTTTTCGGCTTTTATGATGAAATGAACACATACACCCTTCATGATTGGCCATGATTCGGATCGTGGTGATGTAGCCGCTGTGCCGTCAATGGGGGCTGGTTGTCGTCAAATGAAATGTCGCGAATACCCGCAAGCCTTGGAATAGAAAGCGGAGAAGCACGGGGAATAACAACATCACGGCGCCCCTTGCGTTGCTGCGCAGATAGTCTGGGCGAGGGCGCGAAGCAGTATCCGAGATGTTGATGATATATGAGGCGGCGGACATGAGTTGAGATGGGGAGAGGCGGTCGCGAAGGTGGTTGTTGTGAGAAACGCGGGGCATCGTTCGAAGAGAGTTCTGTGTCCTTGGCAGTGCTAACGATATAGAGCTTAGCGTACTTTGCTGGAAGAAACCAGACGCCGAACCGTGCAGACCTCTCGTCAAAACTCAACACCAACACTACGCTGCATATACGCATGCAACCCTTCCTGGATCGGCAATGCAGTATAATATAACCTGCGAGCTGCCTTCACAACGTAATGCCCGTCGACCGTATGCCGTCCTGTGAGTACCTGTTCCATCATATTTGGCCGGTAGGTCAGGTTTCCAACCATCCACTTGTCTCGGTGTGCATCAAAGCGTCCAGGTCAAGCACTCGAAGTGCGAAAAGAGAAGGTCGTATATGGCTGTGATGGCTGCGAGGATGGGCGTGGTTTGTGATTGTTCCAGTCGTCTTTGTCTTCGTCGTCTGAAGCGCTCGTTTTCGTTGTGGAACCTTGTGTTCCATCGTTGTTCTCGTGCCTGTCACACCCTCCATTTCCATCAGCATCTTTCAGTGTCGGAGAGGAAGCCACCACGGCCATAGTTCTTTGCTGGGGACAGAAATACGCACCATATGAACTTTCTGGAGGTGGAACGACAGCGAGGTCTCGCATCCCACGTGGCGGTCTCTGAGTGGGCCGTCTGCCTACTTATGCGGCCGATCGCTTTTTGGAGGCCATGCTACGACGACCCGTAGAAGTACGCCCCTAGGATTCAGATCTATTCCTGTTCCGTGCATTCCATCCTACACCTTGTTGCATTTGGTGCTGTCAGTCCCTTCGGTTGTTCCTGTGTTGGGGGAGAGCGTGAGAAGCGGCCGTGGGCAACGCCGGGTTTATGAGCACGTCTCGAACGCTACTCCACGTCAAGGCGAGCAGAATAGGCGCCTATCCTATACGAACACTTGTGCCACTCTTAAATCTGGTTCATTCGGTGCAGACAGGGGAGTTACCAGACCTCTTTGCATCGCATGGCCAATCAAACTCTTCGACGTGTACGCAGTGGATGGCCATGCGTCGCCAGCGCAGATAATATGTTGAAAAAAGCGAAGGAAAGTACGTTCCTTGATGGATTGGGTACCACGCAGACTTTTGTGCATATCTGGGACAAATGTTAGGCACCCAACTGACCAATCAGAGCGCCATACGTCGACTCCACCTTTCATACCCGGTAGGCACTTCACCCTTTCCATTTTTCTTACTGAAAAGACGCGAGGTGGGCGACTACACACTGGCTTGCATATCACGGTATGAAGCAAAGCCAGTGAACAACCTATTATCCCGTCAAAGCTTCGCTTGCAATCTCTTACACGTGCTGCTTATTTCCGTCCTTGGGCTTGCAGGTGTAGGCAAATCACTTGCATAAGCGGACCTACAAGCTGCCAGCCTGGATGGTAAGATTCCGATCAGTCGTTCTCTTGTCGCTTTTCATTTCTTCCGGCTTTCGATGGCGCCAAATGAGAATGGCACGCATCTTTAGATATCTGTACGACATGAAGGCGACCAATCAATAGTCTCAGTGGCTTGATCAGATCTCTCGCGCGTATCGTCCCATTGGGGCAATCCTGGCTCTATCAAAAGCGCTCCCGTAGCGCTCCCACAAATTACCTGCATATCACAGAACGCTGCAAGACACCGAAAAGGTGAACAACATGCAACAACCTCTTACTCCAAGACGTTCCTAATTCGATTTCGGTCTGTCATACAGACGAAGTCACTCCCAGCTAGGTCACATTTTACACACAATCTCTGATATTACCAACTACAGAAGAACCCTGCTATTTGCCGCAAGAACGGCATCCAATATCCGTGCCTGCAGCGGCTCTACAAAGCACCCAACCTCTCTTCATTCAAACATCACTGGTTGGCGCCTACATTTCATGTTGTGCGCCATCAAACCCGGTATGCAAGACAACAAATTCTCTCGAAGTGCTCGGGCCAATCAGCATCGCGAACCTGTATTACCGCGAGCAACAAAGCCGCCCCGCCGCATAGCTCACCTGATAATAACACCGAGCGCTAATTTTGCAATGAAGATGTTGGCACGTAAGAGGAACAACAGATGGGTTACTGCCATTATGCAAACGATACCGATATTCCGATGCAGTCTAGGTTGAGGTTCTGGAACCAGTCCTCAGGTTTGCGCACGCGCTCCCGTGCCGCTTTATAGATGGGCTTAGCGCGTCCCCACAGTCTTCATCCAACAACGCCTCCGTTGATCATCCCGCATCGCCATCCCGCGAGCTGCACTCTGTTCGCATCTAGGTTCGCCTTTCCCTGCCGATCAGCTTCTTCAAATTCTCGCTTACACGACTTCGGTCAGAGCCTCACTTACCCCGCTTGGCAAGTTTCTACTCACCCTTTCATCTTACCTTATGATTGCTTCTCTCATCATTGTCTTCCCCAAGGCTATCGCGAAACTGAACTCAGAACCCGAGTTAATCATTCATTTAGCTCCTTCAATATGTTCTCATTATCTTCCGCATATGCACTGCACAGCATAAGTCTCAAAAACACCAACATGGCGTCCTGGTCCTTGGACCAAGATCCAAGTCTTCCACTCTCGGGACTCCACGCATATGAGCCTCTATTCTCCTCTTATCTAGCGCGTTGCTCGGCAGATCTAGATCTCCCGTCTTCTTACGCCTACTTAGTAGCTACAGAATATATGTTTACAATCATTTGCATGCCAAATATCGGACATCTCCGTCACTGCACCTTTCGCCATATTCTCGTCCCTCGTCGAACAGTGTCACCTCAGCCACATTTTCACATACCCTTTTCCTCACCATTGTCATCAAGAGTACCCCCCGTCCAATCTTATACTCTCTAGTCCACTTAGAAGCACACTATGCAGCCCAAACAACGTCAGCATCCAGAAGCGCGGTCTTTGCTGCTCTATCTCGGCTATGAGATCGCCCACACCACCGCAGTTCCTCCTCGAGATAGCTCACTCTACTAAAAACAAAAAGGTCGGTGTTCTTCAGGAAACAATGTTGCCGTACAACAGTCTTCATTAACGAAGCCAGGCTCGGCTGGTCACTGCTCGAAGAAACCCACACAATGAAGAACATGGCACGTCTCTCATCCGCAAACAGGAGGAAACACCGAGAACCATCGTCTGGGCTCGGGAATACTGCTCCACGCGACGTTTCTGTGCCGTCCAGCAGAGACATAAATATTTTGAGCCGTGAAGTCGATACGAGGGATACACATCCTCTATGCTACTTACTGTTCTCTCCACTAGAGTTTTTCCTCGGTAAAAGCTTTTCCTAGAACAAAGACGTGGGATAAGCTTGCGCATAGATGCGCGTTACTTTACGGTTCCCTGTTCGAGATCGCGGGTGGTTTATACGATAATGAGTGTGGATACGGAGACAATGATACGTTTGCTCCGAAATCCGTTCTTCCGCTTTGCATATCGGCAATGAGGTCGCATATGTAAGGATGGACGTGTAAATATCGTCGTTCTTCAGAAAGCAAGCGCGAGAGCACACACGATATTTCTTTCTCTCAAATTCCGCTACCTCGGGAAGACGGATGCTGTTATCCAAGCGCCATCCAATTCACGGCACTAGAAGGGCAAAGCTTTTGAAAGAGATACGTAACAGATTCATTCGTGATTATGCTGGCGATGCTACAACAAAAAGCGGACTAAAATCCCGTTCCACCTCTCATCATACCTCGCTATATCTCTCCCCAACCCCTACCCTACCTATCTATAATATACCAAATCCATCCACGCACCTCCCACCCAATTCCTCCACACTACTCAGTTCTGCACCAGCACCACATCATCAAACTCCGCGACCATGAAGCCCGCCTCATCAGTCCCAACGGGCGCTCCAGCAGAGCCCTTACAGGCCACCCTGATTCTGACGTCCACACTCGCCCCCTCGACACTATCCGGCACAGTAAAGAACTGGCTTCTCTCAAGCCAACTCATCTGCGGACTCGCAGTGAACACGCTATCACCTCCGACCCAGTATTCAAGCGTACACTGGCTCAACAAACTCTGCTGCCTGTTCCACGCACTGAGCTCGTACTGCCTGCCGGGACACAGCGTCACAGGCTGGGAAATGTCGATCGATCGGCCGGCGGCGGCAGAGAGCACACGGCCGCTTCGGGTGCCGTTCTTGGTGTGTTGGTTCGTGCTGGGAAAGGTGCGGAACGAGATGAACTGGTCCTGAGGTACGTTTGACCAGCCGAAAGCGTTGTTGTCGTCTTGGAGCTCCAGATCTGGGTTGAAAATGACGTTGTCTCTTGAAGCGCAAGCTGCCGCGATCTGATCCGGGGTGGCGGTGGCATTTGTCAGTCTACGTGAGACGAGGGCTGCGGATGCTGAAGGAGGTAGGGTGTTGATAGTTGAGGTAGAGTAGGTGGGTTGAAGGGGTGCGATGCCGGTAGGTAGGGTCGCGTTGCCACCTGTAGGACAGTCGGTGGGCGTCTCAATGACGAGGCGAGTGACTACTGTTGTTTCTAAGACTGTGCGTACAATTGGAGTCGTGAGTGGGCAGGTTGTCGAGCTATTCAGTGATGGGAAAGGTGTCAACGATGGAACCGAAGAGCCAGTTCCTGTGGGAAAGAAGTTTGTCGAGTTCAGTGACAGCGTTGGAGTCGCACTCGATGCAATTGAGGCGCTTGCGGTTAGGAAGAAGCCTGTTGAGTTTGCCGTAATAGGCGCAATAGATGTCGATGCTGCTGTTCCTGTAGAGAAGGCACCCGTTCTGTTACCCTCACTATGTGAGAACGTGGCATTTACGGAGAGCGTGGGGAAGCCTGATGACACGATCGTTCCTTCAGTAGAGTAGGGAGCAGTTGAGTTTGCAGAGAGAGTTGGTACACCGGTCGAGAATGCAGTGTCGGTCGAATAATGGCCATTTCTATCTACTTCGGTGTTCGAGAAGGTGGCATTGGCGGTCGGCGTTGGTACGCCTGTTGAATAATCTTCACCTGTCGAGAATACGCTCGTGTAGCTGCTAGAAGGCGTAGGAATGGCGCTAGATCCGGTACCGGTTGGTAGGGTTGAGTTCGCAGACGATGGGGCTGTGAAGCCGGTGGACAATGGAATAGTGATATTGGTGGAATGTGTAGGGATTGTGCTAGTAGTTCCTCCAGTTGAGAGCGGTATGGTGATGTTTGCAGACGGTGTTGGGATGGCACTTGATCCGGTGCCTACACCCACACTAGAGTTTGTGGAAGGCGAGGGAACAGAGCTAGAGCCGGTTCCGACTGGCACGCTGGCATTGGCAGTCGGAAGAAGGATCGAGTTGACAGATGCAATGGGAATTGAGCTCAATCCCGTCCCGATAAGTAGCTCAGTGAAGTTCACCAAAGGGGTTGGGAATGCCGCCGACACACTGGAGTTCGCTGACACAGTCGGTGTGAACCCAGAAGCAGTCCCACTAACGCTAGTTCCTGACCAGAGAGTGATATTGGCCGTGGGCAATGGGATCTCCCCAGAACCGCCTGTTGACCTTGACCTCGACCTCGAGAAAGATCCCGCACGGTCATCCTCGGAAATACTGCCAATTGTGTCGGTCGATGGTATAGAAGTCGCGTTCGCCGAAGCAGGTGGAATAGTAATGGAAGGCGGTGAGGTTCCCAAGAATGAGGTAATATTGCTAGGGCTTGATGGCGTTGGAACAACAGAAGGCTGTTGCGAGTATCCCAGTCGCTCAGAAACGCTCGACACGGTAGAGTTAACTGCTTGAGGCGGAGCCGTACCGATTGGTGCAGTGCCAGAGAGCGTCACATTAGTTGTCCTAAGACGACTGAACGAGCCAGCTCGGCCATTGTCAGAATTGGTGAACGCTGGGCCCGTGGTCGTTACATTAAGACTTGGGCTGAGGGTGAGGCTTGGTGGGAGTGGAATTGTGGCGTTGACAGAAGGGAAGACCACGCCAGTACCTTGGCTGACAGACGTTACTGCTGTTCCTCCAGATGTGAAAAAGATAGCAGCCCCAGATGAGTCTAGTCCAATAATGTTCACGCTAGGAGTAGGCGTAACGCTGGGAAGGGTAGGAATAGAAGAGTTTCCTAGTGGCACGTCAATGCCAGTTCCAGCAGTCGCCGAAAGTACCGAGGTTTCTCCAATTGTGGTAAATACGACGGTACCGACGGAGATAGTAACATTGATCCTCGGGCTGGGGATCAGGCTTTCCGACGCTGTTACTGAACCGTTAGACGATATGACACCAGAACCGCCGGTAGCAGATGTCATCGCGGTTCCTCCAAAGGTGCTGAAGCTAGCTGTACCGCCCGCGGAGAGACTGGCAACCGCGGTGCCATTTGAGGACAGCGTAATTGCTCCTGATGCGGATGGTAAAGACGGTGTCGGTGATGGGACGACACTACCGAAGCCACCAGTAGAGTTCGCTGTGCTTATTCTACCGCTAACAGTCCCAATAAACCCTCCGGATGTCGCACTTAGTACGGTAACGTTCGGAATAATCGGAATAGGCGTGACAGCTCCTCCACTTCCAGTGGAAAAGAAGACAGAATTATTCCCCCCAACAATAAGTTGTGCGGAGCCAGAAATAATCGATTCTGAAGCAGTTAGCGTCAGGCTAGGCACACCGGTCCCAGCTCCACCGGTGAAGTTGGAAGTGGATGTAGCTCCTCCCACAACAAGTACCTGGCTCCCAGATGTGACCAATTGTATGCCCGCTGTAGGTGAAGGGTTGCTAGAGCTGAAGGCGTTGCTTGCAAACGCCGAGGATGCCAGGCCACCAGTTCCCTGCCCGCTTCCGCCTGTAGTGTTTGCCGTGAAAGTTGACCCAGATGTGGAGAATTCAGCTCCTCCGGACGTAGCTGGAAGGCTAGTGGAGTTGGGCAAGCTTTCTTGTGCAGCACTTGCCGGTCTGCCATACCCGCCACCTCCTTTCGTGAAGTTGGACGTGGCAGTTGAGAAAGCTCTCGACGCTTCGGCTCCACCTGAAGTGACCAATGGACTAGCAAATGATCCATTCGTAGCAGATGGAATAACTGATCCGCCACCGCCTGTTGAAAAGCCAGTAGAAGTGCCGCCAGCCAATGTGAGCTCCACTGCTCCAGATGACTGGGATGGAGCGCCTGTCCCAAAGCTCCCGGTGGCATTTGATGCCGATATACCGCCAGAAACCGTGAGCTCTACAGCCCCAGAGGTTACAGACGGACCAAGAGATCCACCACCGCTAGTGAAGTTCGACGTCGCAATGCTACCAATAATGGTCGCTCCAGCGCCACCAGAAATTACGACTACTGTTGCTGCTGAGGTTACGACCGCTGTTACGTTCACAACGCCAATGGGGATCGACGGAGGAAGTGCGGTGCTGCTCGGTGAAGGCGCAATGGCTCCGCCGTTGCCTGTAGAGTTAAACGTGGAGGCGCCACCAGCAGTTGAGAATACAGCAGATCCCTCAGACGCAGTACCACCAATGATGAAAGTCTGGTTGCTGCCTGCCTGGGAGCTGAAGGCAAACGAGGTGAGAGGAGTCGTGGAAGGAAGCTGCACTCCGTCTCCGGCAGTCGCAGTTCGTGTAACTGTAGAGAATCCAGTTGTGAACGCAGCACTGGCACCTGTTGTTGATGCAGCGACAGGAGTTGGGGCGGCGATACCGTTTCCAGCGGTAATGCGACGCGTATAAGTCCCGGAGATGATGTAGGTCTCGCCGCCGTCGATGATGGTAGTCTCATAACCTTCAATCACAGATGCGAAAGGATTTTGCACAACAATCGTACGTGGGGGAAGCTTGTTTGTACATGACCAGGCGGTCTTGTAGACCGCACCCCAGTAGCTTGAAGACGCATAGATCTCGTACCAGCTATAACGATAGACGCCAAAACTATCCGTTTCGCCAGCGGATACGTATGTGTGGAATACCCCACCGGCTGCCGAGGTTGTAACAAGGCCGGGGATCATTATAGGAACGCTAGTAGCCTTGACTGATGAGATGACAGCCGATGAATCAATCGTGGCGTTCGTTGGACCCTCTATGAAGTCTATCGCTGTACAATTCTCGCCAGACGTGTAGACTGCCTTCAGGATCACTGTAATGGATCCGGGGTTGCTAGCATAGGTCGAAGTCGCTCCACTAATGAGACAATCACCAACATTAGCTCCAGGTGCAGCTGTAAATGTTGCAGCTTGACAGACTTCTTTGTGGAACACATCGTTCACGAATGAGCACTCGACAGCGCAGTCGGTAGCACTGGACGTTTGGACTGTCAGAATCTCTTTACTTGTTATAACAGCTGTATCACAAAGGATGGTATACTCGAACATCTCATTGCCAACGACATTGGTGACTGATTTTCCACCGCTCTCGGGGCAGTTGAAAGGGAGTGCGGTTGCAACCAGTCTGATAGCATTGGAGGGCAGCGATGGCGCACCAGCACCTCTCGAGATGACAGTGGGTAGGATTGTTCCCGTCGTACGTGGATCGAATGTCGAAATATTCGCCGGGGCTGAAGAGACTGTGGAGAGGATAGTAGCCGACAGCGGGCGTGTGCTGGAGCCACCAGGAAGCGAAAAGTTCGAGGCAATCGTGGAAGTTTGGCCAGCAGTTTCGTCTGTGACTTGAGTAACCGTTGTAGTTGCTGTAAACGACTTTGTTACAACAGTTGTTTCCAGGCGTAGCACAAACTTCATAATCGTCGTCTGCTAGAGCTGGGTTAAAACCGATTTATTGAGGATACTTTACACCTACTTGTGTTGGAGCTGTGAATGTGGAGGTTACCGTTGAGGTAGGGTCCACATTCATACACAGACATGCGGTCGTCAATTCCGCCTGAGCCACCTCTTGCTCGTTATTGAGAGGTGTAGTACTTAGAATATCCGGCTCTATTCCGCTTGCAAGGACCGACTTAAAAATGACATTGGCGGCATTGTATCTTAGCTGAGCATTGGCAGCTCGAGGGACTATAGGTGCAGGTGTTAGGGTAGCTGTCTCGATTATTGTTTCTGTTGTCGTTATCGTAGTGCGTCTGGTCGATGTCTTGAGGTTTTTATTCGCGTCGGTCGACCATCTGGTACTGTGAAGAGATGTTAGTCGGTTATCGTCATGAAGCAGACTTGTTTTACATGATGGGAGTGAAGTCTGTCTCCGTCGTTGCGGGAGGGATGGCAAGCCATCGATTGCAGAAAACTTGTGTGTCCCCGCTTTCTGCAGCTTTCAGGATGTTCCATTCGACGTTTGGTGTGCAGTCAATTTCGCTCGAAGCTTGGCGTTTTCCTGGAAGACCTCCAGGCACACCATGAAGTTCCGATTTACTGTCTTTCGAAGCATCGCTACCCGTCCCATCCACTTGGTGGTGAGTGACTCTGGCCTGAGCGGCTGTCAAAAACGAGAGGACAATGGCTGAGGCCAGTAGAGAAGGAGAGAAATACATGATCGAGCACTCAAGCGAGTGAGAGCTGCTCTGATCTTGCTGTCGGATGTATCCTACGGGGTGTGCTGAGGGGAGATGACGAGGCAGCAAGCCCGAATGCCTCCTTTATAAGGGCAATAGCACAATGAGACATGAGCTGCCCAGTCACCATCGCCATCCTGACAGCCTTCAAGATTATACCCCGTTAAGAAATGTGCCTTGCAGCGGGATTTGATGCACAAATCTGGCTCAGGCCTCACAAATGAAAATGGTTCTACATAGGACGGGACTGGAGACTGTGACCTTGCGTGGAACGAGGCCGGAGAATGTCGATGACTCTGGCGTTGAGGAGTAATCGTGATAGTCTCTCAAGCAATAATGCATGATTTAGAGACCGGCCACGCTTTTCCTGGCAGGGAGGAATGTGTAATATATGCCAAGACTCCCTTGCCCGCGGGGTATCATATTTCCCTACACCAGCACACATATCGGGAACTGTTGAGGAACATGTGAAGGGAGGAAGTCGCGTTGAAACACATAAACGCGTCACTGGTGGTTGCACTTATAGACAGAAGAGGAGATGACTGGGGGAAGGGTAAGATGGATGCGGGCATAGAGATATTGAATTGGTATGAACGTCTCAAGATGGAAACAGGCTACGAGGTCCTAAGTCAAGATGAAGCAACGCGTGAGGGCGAAAGAAGATGGTTAGCACTATGACGACAGAGTGCGTTCGCTCAAGATGTGAAACTAGGCGACAGATTGGTGGAAAGAATGCACCGCCGTTTGAGACCTGGACCGGAATGCAGATGGGTTTCCTGACGTGTCCCATTGAGGTTGGAGGAAGGAATTGGGCGTAGATGGGTGGCAAGGAAGAGCCAATGAGACCGCGCCGGAGATTAACGCGCCGATCTGAACGCTCGGGCGCAACGGTGAGCTCTTGATAATATCGCCAGCCTCTTGATTTGAGAGCAACACACGACACCATACCACAAACACCACACCACCACGCCTGCACCCACCACTCCCCATGGCCGCCACACAACCAATTGCGCTTTGAAAGAACAACACCCGCCACATACTATCGCCCCCCTCCCGCCACCACACTCCAGGCGCCGACCGCCTCCTGTCCGCCCCAGCGGCGCTCATTCCATGGGCATCTGCGCATCCTGTCTGGGCCTGCGGCGGCGGCCCTCGGATTCCGAGGTAGGCCACACGCCCTCCTTGTGACGCTCTCGCATCGACGAGGGCTGTCCCGCCCGGTGCACACCCGCTGACTCCCTTGCAGCAGTCCGACAGCTCGCACCTCCTTGGAGATGCCTACCAGCCGCAGTACGGCAGCATCAACCACGGCGGCTCGCACGGCGGGCCCCAGCCAGACCCCGAGGAGATCAGACGCCAGCGGGACGCCCTCGAGCGCATCTGTGCTCAGACTTCTGAGTTCGTCCCTCCCTGTCTGTCTATCCGCTGCTGTATCGTTAATGCTCATCCCTGTGTAGCAAATTGATCGACGTCTCGCAGGCAACGCACACCGAAGACGGCTCCAAGATTGCCTCAGAGTACCCTCGTCTCTTCAACGAGCGCTTCCCTTCTGCGCAGGCCCAATCTAGCCGGCCCCCTTCCGCTGACGCAGCTGCCGATGAAGACGAGACAACGTGGCTGGAGAGCATCATTGGCAACACAGCAGAGGCAGAGGGCAGCTGGGACCGCGTAGCTCCTATCGGATCGGGAGCTCTCACAGTCCAGTTTGGCGAGATGCGGTCAAGGTGATACCACATCGTCCTGGTCAAGACTCGTCATTTCTTTCTATTACTTGTCTTCCAGCGTCTTTCCTCTTGGGCTAATAGTGATACCCTCTTCTACCTTTACCTTTTATATTTGTCTTCTCTCTTCAAGTAATGTTTTGAGCGTTCTTTCCTTTTGTCATGCATCAGCATCAACGGAGTTACCATCATACGGCCTGGTATGTAATAGAATTTATCACCATGTATTATTGTTCATCTCTTGTCCTGTGTGTGTGACCCAGATCAAGTACGGAACTCTTCTGTTAGCTTTAGGTGTTAAGTATGGCCTCCCTTTGCCGCCTCACGCTGGTGACGATCGATCACTCTCACCGTGCACAATGGGCATCAAGAGCTAATTGCTAGTGCACAGGTTAATGATGTTCTATAGCCTGTCTAGATTGCCTCTGGCGCATGCAAGAACCCCGAAGCAGAGACAAAGATATCACCTTCGGCCGTTACGACGCCATACGCCCGAAGCTCGCCTGTGCAACCCAAGACTGCTGTATGTCGTCTCTGTCTATTCCGATGGGTATCAGACGACCTGCGCCTTACCAGCATCACAGGTACGACCATCAGCTCTGATATAGTGTGCCATAGATAGAACAATTTGTCGGGAAACCATTGAAATCTGCTGTTGTTAGCGCCTGTCCCAGCTATTTCCTCGCACGGTGAAACTTACCAGAGCTAAAGATCACGATACGACGATTGTCATCGAAGGGATCAGAAGGTAGCATGTGGAATAGGCTCGGAAACAGCGTTTTCCGAACTCTGTACACTGGATACTCCCCCACGGACAGAAACACCAGCGTCAGCAGGAAGTGACCGACCCACATCGACAGACTCAGAATGAGTCGCCATCTCCCCAACGCCAGACCGAGACGAAGCTCGCGCTGGAGCTGTACCGTTGTTGCCTGCAATCACCGATGTTAGCTGATCTGTCTCCCGCAAATGGGAATCCGGTAAACCATACGGGCCTCCTCAGCGAACTCGTTCAAACAACGATACGCCTCATTCGCGACAGCCTCCTTGAACTCAGGCAGTCTTGCCGCGGGCAAAGCGTTCAGCTTCAGCTCCAGGCCTTTCCCGACAACTTGCTGCATGCTCACGAATTGTTCGCTGGAGAACTTCGTAGCGTACTTGCGCGCAGCCTCTGTCATGGACTGCCTGAGCGTGTTCTGCTGGTCGTTGTCCAGGGCGATGTCGCGGATCAGCTTCTCGCACCCGGCGTCGACGTACTGGCGTGCGGTCATGGCCTTTGAAGATAGCAGTTAGCGCTCCGTGTTGCGCATGCGGAGTGTCAATTTACAAATCCTGCAGCGTTGAGGCCGGAGGCCGGCATGGTGTCGACCGCTTTCCGAACTTTCCTCATCGCCGCGTCTTCTTTCGCGTCTTGTCGGTCCTGTTCCACGGCGTCAATGGTATTCTCTCGCGTTTGCGCGGCCGGCAACTCACACTGCCAGGTCCAGGCCCGCTGGCGCCTTTACCGGCAATGCCGTTGGGACCCCAGAGCTTGTGTCTTACCTTCTCGTAGATGAGCGCTTGCAGCTCTTCTGCTGTGGGGCGTCGTCCGTAGTCGAATTCGAAGTTCCTCTCGAGTAGGACTGAGAGATTCGAGGGCCCCGGAGGGTCGAATGTGCCCGGTGGCATCCTGCTTTTGAATCGCTCTAGGAAATCTAGACCTGGAAATGTGTTGCGGACATAGTCTATGGTTCGGTTGGGCTTCTTGGCGGGGAGTTGCTTCACTATTGGTTTGGGCTTCATGATGGCGAGAGTAGAAGTCTGTGTAGGAGCTCGACGGCCAAGTGAGAGCTTGTTCTCGTTTGCCGGACCAGCTGCAGGCGACGGGGTGGGCAGGTTGCCATGCGGTTTTGGTGGGATCACGCGTGCTGAGCGGCGCTCTCCCGGTACTCCTGGTGGTGAATCTTTGAGGGAAGCTGGCTGCTGCGTCTTCTGGCGCTTGGAAGCAGATGCGCCGGCGATGAAATCCTCGTCGTCGAGATCATCGGACCCATCGGACTCATCCTGCTTCTTCTTACCTTTACCCTTGCCTTTCGGTGTCTTCGACTTCGGCGTCGGCTTCGCTCGACCACGCTTCGTCGGAGTCACGGGTGGCATCGCAGACGGAACATCCCCCTTCACTTCAGTGTTCGCGCTCGGAGACAGAGACCCAAGCTCCATCTTCAGCGCACTTCCACCGCCGGGGCTCGCCGACGTGCTCGCACCCGGCGTCCCCAGAGCATGCAACGGCTTTCGGACGACCGACTTCCGCGGGCTCGGCGTAGACGGATTCCCATGCTTGAAGTCGTTGCTCTGCGCCATCTTTGTCTTGGCACAGTTCTCGCACACCTGCCACCCGCAGCCTGGACACCGCTTCATGACCTCCTTGTTGCGCAGGCGGTTGTCGCAGGTTGAGCATTTGGCTGTGTGGATGGTGACGAGGGTGAATTGGGCTGGGTCGTACGTGCACTCCATGACGGGTCTGGAGGGGGGCGGGGAGGCTGAGTTAGCTTCGGCGAGGGCTCGAGCGGCTCGTCGCTTTTGCATGGCTGTCATGGGGGTGGATGGAGGTGCCATTGCGGAGGGTGTTGGAGGGGATGGGCTTCCTGGTGCTGGCGTGAGGGGTGAGGACATTGCCGTCTCAGTCTTCGAGGCTGGCGGAGGTGTGGTCAAGGCAACCAATGCTGGAGTGAGAGATATGCCCGTCGCCGTCTCAGTCTTCGGGGCTGGTGGAGGAGTGGTCAACGCAGCTGGTGCTGGAGTGGGAGAGGTGGCCATTGCTAGCTGCGTTGGTGGGCTGGACATTGCGGTTGTCGTGTGTTGTCGTTCCAAGAGGTGGTTGCTGTGTTCGATCAAAGTTGATGTAGAAAAGGTTTCTCTCTGTCGAAATTTCTGGTGCTTTATACACTCAGTTCGCCTGTATCCTAGGTAAAGGTGTGTTGGAAATCTCTGCAGTGGACAGTTTGGCGAGCTGTGAGAAAGAGCGGGTGAATGGCGGAATAATCAGTTAGGAAATGAGTACAATAAGTGAGTCTTCTCACGGTGGCGAACTTCTATCGACTCCTCAGAGAGGAGATGGATGACTCTCTGGGAGTTAGAGGCGGGGAGTGGTATGTGCGAGCGCTGAGGACGCAGTGAGGCGGGGTGGAAAGGAATTATATACTCGCGGGTCTGTGCCTGTGGCGGCCTGCTGGGGTTGAGATGCGAGCCGTGTATGGTAGGAGTGGCACAGTAGTGGTACAAGAGTGGTCTGGGTGGTGGGGAGTGGGTATCGTCGGGGTGACGTGGTGACGTCGGCGGGTTACTTGGACTTTGAAAGGTAGGTTAGAGATGATGCTTGCGGGATTATGGGTCTTTCACTCTCGCTTCGGACTCACCTCTCTTGCTCTCGTATCGCTTGGTCGTGTTTTTGACGTCAAGCGGAAGATTTGGTGCTGTCGCGCCGCTGGTGATCGATCGAATTGAGGGCTGAAGATGTCGTATAGATAACGATGGTGATTAAGAATAGGAATATGGAGGGATAGGGATAAAAATAAGTTAAGAATAAGAATATAAATAAGAGAATGTTGGTACCGTGCAAGCAGAAAAGCAGAAAGAGCACCAGTGTCAGGAACCCCGAAGAATTTATATGAGGGGGTGAGAGATGGGATGAACAGCGCCCCGGGTCCGTTCTGTTTGTTCACGCACTTGTGCGCAAGGAGAGCCCGAAATCGCTGGCGAATGGGAAGCATGGAAGGCAGTGCATGCGCCGAGGACGTGAAAGGGGTGCCGGCTCGTGGGTGGAGTTCTGACAGCGGGAGAGGATTTGTGAATGCGATGTCAGCTTGATGGGTGAGGAGTGAGAGGTAGGGAGGGATGTGAATAGGGACGTGAAGGGGGGCTTGGATGCATGGGTACAGCGAAAGGGATGTGGGTGGAGTGTGATGGGCATGGGGATTAAGACTGGCACATGAGGATATAAGGTAGCTCGAAGCACGTACGTAGATTCTGGATTGCTGATTGTAGAGATATGGGAGTATGAGAGCATGCTTTATGAGGTTTTTGTGCAAGTAGGAGAATGTTGGTGGTTAAGTCTTTTTGACAAATAAGTGTGAGATACGTTGTGTTGGTGAAACGAGCGAAGGAAAGCTTGCTTCTGTACTTGTATGCATTGCGAAGCCAGTTCACAACGAACATGCTATACGTCCTCTACATTATACTTTCTTCCAGTCGGCAGGCTGTGGTGGGTCTCTTGTTCGGATTACCAAATAGTGGAGTGCTAAGGCAAAGAAGGCAAATGAAATTATAAGCGGGGAAGCAATTGTTCAGTACATGGTTGAGTGTAACTGCTCTGTTCTTTTTGAGGGAGCACGCTCGTGGTTAATCGGTAGTTTTTAGAACAGGGAACACTGGGAGCATATGCAGCTAGTACGCGAGAAGGACGTCCTTAATTCGACTCCACACATCTCTGGAAATAGAGTACAGAGATAATAGACATAGACAGATGACAGAGCGAGCTAATATCGGGCGATCCTGCATGCCTAAATGTGCGAATATGTTTACGTCCAATGGCATGTGTTGAGAATACGAACTACCACTGTTCTGTATCTTCAGCCTCGTCTCCTGGCCATACATAGCTTCGCTTAGAGAACCCCAAGAATACAAGTGCAAGATCATTTCCGTATTGAATCCGTGGCGTGCTGCAAACCCCGCCTAGTGTGCTTGGATGTTGAACTGACTTGCACATGATGTCGGTCAAAAGCAGGCTGGCTCGCATCCACCTCAAAGACAACGTCGTACCCAGCCCACCTCGAAAGTTGCACCATGGCTACGACTTCACCCAATCCGCCATACTCAGACTGTCTACACGTCACACCCGACTCGGATCTACAAGCCTACAATGCTGTCAACCCCATGAAGAACCATGTCCCATCCATCCCGAGGATGACTCACCGTCTTTGGCAAACCCACGTCCAAGCCCAGGTGAGTGTTTAGGCTACGCCGGCAAACCTTTTGATTGCTTGTGCTGCTTGCAATCGTGATCATAGCGGCAGCAGTATGCGGAGGTATTGAAGGCTCCGTGGCAGTGCGAAACGCAAAGTAGCCCACTCCACCTCAGGTCGATACTAGAACTGGCTCCAGCTAACAGATGCAAAGGTCCAATTCTGCAACAGAGTATACCGGAATCAAGCATACCTCGGACGACACAAAGCACACCGGAGTCGAGCATACCCAAGACCACACAGTGCATACCGATTTCGAGCCCATCCTCTATTGTCTTTATCGCGCTAGTAGCTGCTGCTATCCCCACGGTCAACACAACAACTCTAGCCAACAACCCTAGCCAACAACTCTAGCCAACAACTCTAGCCGACAACCGAGTACAAGGTTACCACCGACAATATAGTTTCCAGTATGCAGAAGGCATACACTATGGGTCCGGAGGCAATGTCGGCATCATTGCGTACTCGTTTCAATATTGCGTCGAGGCCTGCATCAGGTCAAATCTTATGGCTGATCTTTCGGGAATGAAGAAGAAATGTATAGCAGTGTGCTCTTTTGGTACCTGACGGATGCGATGAAAGATCATGGCGGGAACTGTATTCTGAAGGGAAACAACACGGGGCTTTGGGGAACCCGACGATCACGAGTTTGAGGCTCTGCACGGGGCCGGATTGTGCGAACATGGCGGAATCGGCCGACTAGTTTCCCCACGGTACTGAGCCTCTGAGTCATGGCTGATTCCCCCATAGATCTAGACGTTGATCTAACTCTTCTGCCTACAGTTAGGGTGCTGGCGATGTGACATGCCCATCATGTGCGGGCTGAAATCTAGGCGGCAGGGTTGACCGGTATGTCAATTCATCAGCTTCGTGAGTAATTCGCGTTGGAGAAGCGATGCGAAATACAACGCCACCCCATAGCTGAGGTGCGTTTGGCGGTGAGCCGCCTGCGCCAAGCATCATAGCGCAGGCGAGTCCGTGGAGGCTGTCTTGCGTGCGCAGCCGTTGACGAGTTTGCTACCGTTCGCCATCGTTCGTTCGGGTGCGTCACCAACAGCAAACAGCTTCTAAGCGCAAACGGCCCTTACGACTTGCATCCTCCTTGCTGCTCTCGCGCCTTCGAAAGCGCGACTTCGTCTCTTCATACGTCTCTCCATTCCTCTCGTCGTCGCCATCTTGCGCGCAACTCCATTTTACCCTTCGGCGCCGTCATTCGCTCATTGTCCAGTTCGCTCACCGTTCTTCTAGCCCTGCGCAGAGCGCGCGTGGCGTGGATGTGGCGTGGCCCGCTTCCCCACGATATTGATATTGCACAAAATAAGAGTGGGATTGACCGGGTAAGCATACATAGGGCCGGCCTCTAGCACAATTCCAACTGTTATAAGGCCAGAGGCTGCACTCTCCTGCAATCTTAACAGCCTTGTGCAGCACCTCGTATTGCCATTTCACCACCATTACCACTCCTGGAAAAAGGCGAAAGTGTATCCAACACCATGATGGCGGAACCTCGCGGGGCAGTATCTCGACATACCGCCATGAACACTCTCGACTACATACACGCGCCCATGGTTGCGGCATGTTTTATGGGTTATCTCATTGTCTCCGTTTGCATCTTACAGAAGCCCGTTGCATTGCCTTTGCAAAGAAGACGGATAGCAAAGGCTTTCGCGCTCACTCTCTTAACTGGATATGTCGCCGAAGTTTTCTACTACTTCAGTCGCTCCATCTCGGAAACCGATTTTGAGACCCCCCAACATGCTGCTTTCCATTGCTTAGGATCAATCTTAGTCTGGATCCCTCTTAGTTCTTCCATCGTCAGCAACAAGCCACTGCGTTGGCAGCCATACTTCGGGGCCTTCGTTTTGCAGTTCATCGTCGAATCCATCATTTGTGTGATGCGTGGATTTTCGCTTCCAGCCCAAGATGTATACAGCAGCGTTCCTCTGAGCTTTAGCTGTCTTCGATCTTTAGCTTCTCTGGGGCTGCTCGTGACTGGATTCTTCATCCTCATTTCGAGACAGACCGAGAAGGCTACCGATGAAGAAGGACAGTCCCTCCTTGGAAAGCCAGCGAACGGAACTGCGGGGTACGGATCAACAGGGTCGCCATCCTCGTCAACCACCGCCGCGGAAGGTGCAGAGGAAGTAGACCGGAATCAGGCAGCCAAGGATGCGCAGGCAAAGCGTCTTGAGGAGGAAGGCGGCTGGTTGGGCTATCTCAAAGGCTTCCTTGTCTTCTTGCCATACCTTTGGCCCAAGGACGACTGGAGGGTTATGGGCTGTCTTGCTATACGGGGATTAGAGTTGGTTTCAGGCCGCTTCTTCAACTTGCTCGGGCCTCGCCAGCTCGGCATCATTACAGACAAGTTGAGCTCTGGAGATGGTGGTATGCCGTGGAAAGATATAGCGCTATGGGGCTTCTATCACTGGGCTAACTCATACTCTGGATTTGGATGGCTCGATAACTTTGCCAGCATGTACATCCAGAAATCGGCATTCCGTCGCATTACTATGCTGGCATATTCCCATGTCATGAACTTGTCCATGGACTTTCAGACTGGCAAAGATTCTGGTGAAGTGTAAGTGTTGATTCCCTAAATCCGCCATATGTCTTGTACTGATCAAAGCAGATTAAAAGCCATAGAGCAGGCTGCCTCTCTGAACTCGTTAATAGAATTAGTTCTGTTTGAAATTGGCCCGGTCATTGTCGATGTTTTCATCGCCATGTGGTATGTTACACTCCTATTTGATGGTTACATGGCCTTCATCATCCTATTCATGGGCCTCATCTACGTCTGGATCGGCATCAGCTTTACAGTTTGGTCGCAGGAGACCAAGCGCAAGTATGTGGCAAACCAGAGAGTCATGAGCACAACTGTGAACGAGACTGTGCACAACTGGACTACCACCGCTTACTTCAACCGCGTTCCATATGAAGTTGGAAGATATGATAGCAACGTAAAAACGACCGTCGCCTCCTACTTCAAATACTACTTTAGAAGTATGGGTGGCCATGCCATCCAGAGTGCTCTTACCAACATAGGCTTCGTAGTCTGCTGCATCTTCGCAATTCATCAGATCATATACGACGGAGCTCCCCTCGGCAACCTGGTCGCATTCATTATGTTCTGGACAACAATCATCAGTCCCCTTTATCTTGTATCCTATAGCTTCAAACACGTATCTAGCACCCTTATAGACGGCGAGCGCCTCCTCCAGCTTCTCAACACAAAGCCCACCGTCTTCGACGCTCCGGATGCCCAAGAGCTCATAGTCAAGGCTGGAAAAGTCGAGCTTAAGAATGTAGACTTTCACTATGATCCACGCAAGCAAATTATCCACAACGCGAACTTTGTAGCCGAAGGCGGGCAGACCATCGCTTTTGTCGGCGAAACAGGAGGCGGCAAATCGACCATGCTCAAACTGCTTTTCCGCTTCTACGATGTCACGGGTGGATCTATCTCCATCGATGGCCAGGACCTGCGCTCAGTCACGCTCTCTAGTCTTCGCGAAGCGCTGGGCGTCGTACCTCAGGATTCCACACTCTTCAACCAGACCATCCGCCAAAATGTACGGTATGCCCGCCTTGATGCCACAGACTCCGAGATCGAAGATGCCTGCCGCGCAGCTGCGATCCACGACGACATCATCGGATTCCCAGATGGGTACAATGCCAAGATCGGCGAGCGCGGAGTCAAGATCTCGGGCGGACAGTTGCAACGTTTAGCAATCGCACGCGTGCTGCTCAAGAACCCAAAGATCGTTCTACTCGACGAAGCTACCTCGGCCATCGATTCAGGTATTGAAGGTAAGATACAAGAGGCTTTCCGTAAATTATCTAAGGGGAGGACGACATTCGTCATCGCGCACAGACTGTCTACGATCGTCGACGCAGATCAGATCCTCGTCGTGGACAAGGGTGCTATCATTGAGAGAGGCAATCATCAGGAGTTGTTGGCACAGGGTGGGAAGTATTGTGAGTTGTGGACTAAGCAGACGGCGGGGCATTCGAGCGCTGAAGGCTCGAGTGCTGAGAGCTCGACCACGGCGAGCAAGGCGAATTCGGCACATGGCGGGGAAGATGGTGTCTTGATTGATATTACAGAGACGGAGACAGGGGATGAGGCGAAGGCTTCCGCGGATCAGTCGCAGTCAAAGTAAGAGATGAGTAGAGATGAGCCGACGACACGGAGACGACGCGTAACGAGATTGGACATTGGTATGGACACGACAATCCATCCAATCTAATAGGTCTCGCATTTCGAGCCTCGTCCAGCGCCTCGCAGGTGTGGCGGTGCGCATGCCAAGCATGAGCTCCCTTGCGAGTCGGTCGGACAAGGATTTCCTGCGGCGGCGGGGTAGGTGTTTTCCTAACTTGTACGTTTTTGTGGAAACCGATGAACGAAGAGAACTGGAGTATATCTTAGCATATGGGGAGGCACTTTCGCGTTGCATTCAGCGTCGGCTACACTATAGATGGGTGGCTGTTTTGTTTCCCATACGTTTTAACGAACTTGTGCGAATGAAAAGTTGACGGGACGAAGATGGGTGCGGAAAAGCAGGGTGGCAGTTATTGAGCAAAAAGTTAGTTGATAATATTCACATGCGTGTTCTGATCTACTTCTGCAGCCCTCACTTTGCCTGACTATATGTCGCCAGCGACCTTGTCCTCCAACTGCCGTCCCTCTGCTTCTAGGTATCTGCTCTCGAAGTAGCACCTTGCTATCTTTCACACCATAACCTCTCTCAACGTCCTCGTTCTAGTGCGACTATCCCCTTATATGCAACCCATGCACCCCCCGACGTCGTCAACGCCTTGCTATACGCAATACTTCGCGCGGAATCCTCAGATCCGCCAAGGTCGCGGCAGGAGAGGTAATGGTAAAGGTAGAGACTAAGATCCACACGTTACATGATACCCATCGCGTTGGAGTCCCTACCACGGCAACTTTGTATGTGGGCTCCGCAAGTGCGTTTACAGACCTACCATGCTCTTAACAGGAAATGGATTGCATAGCAAGGAGGGTATAGAGGTCTGTCTAAGGTATTTGAGGTCGGGGTGAGAAGGCCAGAGGGCATCGAGAATAAGGATGGATTCTGGGTCTTGTTCCGGGGCTTGGGGTTCCTGGATGTATTTAGGCGCAATCGTGTGTTAGTGGAGTGAGCGTATTCGTGCAGTAGTTTGAGCAGGGGTTTGTGCTCTCAGAAATCGTGGCCAGTTGTCTATTTGAGAGTTGAGGACAGGGTATTGTTGTTCAAATAGAGCTCCAATGGTCGGTCCACAAACCGTGGTTGATCTTCACAATGTTGTGCGTTCGAGCCGCATTTTTGGGGGCGGAACTTATCACGAGAGCTGTTGACGAGTCAGTGTGTGAAGTCCGTAACCGCGATAAGGATGGATCTCTTTTGGGGGTTGAAGGCGAAGAGGATGCGGAGTTGAAAAGTAATGCAAGCAGCATTAAAAATCAGGTCGCGATGTTGCCAAAGATCGTCCTGATATCAGTTCATGGCTGCCTTCCACGTATTGATACTGTTGCCGGCTGCCACGTATCATATACGCATCTTCGTCGTATACACAAGGCTGTACGACAGGTGTCGTCGTGTCGAACATACAGATTCGTCCGTCCGTGGGCTCTAGATCGCCGCCGGTGCACGGAGCAATTCATCGCCGAGCGCCACACCCTAACTCAAAGCATCATGATTCCTGCAGGATGCAACCTGTCGAGGCTGCTGTCTATGAAACCGTGCCCGTATGGGAGTTAAAGACGACGTCGTCGCCCCACTACAGCCTCTTTGTGTCTACAAAAACATTGTGCGCCTGTCGTACCGTCTCTCCCTTCTCTCATTCACTTCATTCGACGTCATGGCTGTTCAGAAGAGAGTTGTCCTTGCGGGTGCTGGTCTGATCTCCTTCGTAACGTTTCGATATGCGCCCCAGCTCGCCCTCTTTCCAGGCTCGTTTTTTTGGAACGTGGCAACTTTGTATCTCATAGCAACTCTTTCACAAATCACATGGGCTATCGTTGTGTATCCGCTGTTCTTGAGTCCTCTGCGCCATCTACCGCAGCCTCCAGTAAGTTTTTTACTCGACCAATCGTATTTCGAACCTATTCGAGAACCCCTCTAACAATATGGTAGAACTCACACTTTCTACTTGGCCACTTCAGACGTATCTACAAGGATCCAACGGGCGAGCCACAAAGAGATTGGATCGATACTGTTCCAAATGACGGCGTTCTGTACTACCGCTGGCTCTTCAATGAATCCCGCATTCTCGTCACTACCCCCAAAGCCTTGGCTGAAGTTCTCACTCAGCGAAGCTACGATTTCATCAAGCCCCAGCGGATCCGGGTAGGACTCGGCCGTCTCCTTGGCGTCGGAATCCTCCTCGCAGAAGGCGACGAGCACAAACGCCAACGCAAGGCATTGATGCCCGCCTTCTCTTTCCGCCACATCAAAGACCTGTACCCGGTCTTCTGGTCTAAGTCTCGGGAACTAACCCTCGCCATTTCGGCAACAATAAAAAGAGGTTTGCCGGAAGGGGGCGATAGTAATGTAGTAGAGATCCGGGACTGGGCGTCTCGTGCGACCCTCGACATAATAGGCGTGGCAGGCATGGGCCAGGACTTCAACGCCATCGCCGACCCAGAGAACAAGCTCAACATCACATACCGCACTATTTTCTCTCCAGGCCGAGGCGCGCAGTATCTTCAACTGATCTTCTCCTTGCTCCCGCAATGGCTAGTCATGGCACTCCCGATGAAGAGGAACGAAGAGATGGGCGCAGCTATCAAGACGATCAAGGGTGTAGCCCGGGATATGATCCAGTCGAAACGCGCTAAAATGGAAAAAGGAGACGGAAAGACGGGTTTCGATATCCTGTCCGTGGCTCTCGAGAGCGGAGGCTTCTCAGACGAAGACCTCGTAAACCAGTTGATGACTTTCCTTGCTGCGGGCCACGAAACTACAGCGAGCGCTATGACATGGGCCGTCTACTTACTCTGCAAACACCCCGAAGTCCAGGCCAAACTCCGCCAGGAGGTCAGAGAAAAGCTGCCAGCATTGAGCGATCCGAGTGTGGAGATGGCGAGTCAGGATATTGATGGACTGGCATATATGAACGCGGTGCTGAACGAGACAATGCGCATCTTCCCCCCCGTTCCCCTCACCCTCCGCGAAACAGCCCACGATACCACGATTGCGGGGCACTTCATCCCGAAAGCTACGACCGTTGTTATTTGTCCGTGGGCTATCAACACCTCCGTACATTTGTGGGGCGACGATGCAAAGGAGTTCAACCCCGACCGATGGATGGGCCAGGGGAAGGCCAACACAGGAGGAGCCGATAGCAACTATGCCGTTACGACGTTTCTGCATGGGCCGAGAAGCTGCATCGGGAAGGACTTCGCAAAGGCTGAATTCGCATGTCTTATGGCGGCGTTTGTGGGACGTTATGAGTTCGAACTGGAAGATAAGAGCTGGGAACTCAAGATCCAGGGCGGGATCACGGCGAGGCCGAAGGGTGGTCTTAGGATTAGGCTGAAGGAGGTGGATGGGTGGTAGATTGTTTGGTTGTGGAGGCATGCGTTGGGAGTTCTTGTGTGATAGGTATAGGGTCGGTGTTATGGCGAAGGGCAGGACAATGGCTTTTCAGGCATAGCTACAGGTGTTCATACTATTCGCTTCAAAAAGCGCAAAGATTCAAACAACGTTTATTATATGTGCGCGTCGATTCACGTGCGCCGCAAACAAGCCCCTGCTATACAACCACGCTGCCGCGTTGACCCGCACCTATCGCGATCGATAGAGAAGACAAGGAACTTTCACTTGTATGATTATCAAGATGATTAGACAAAGACTCGTCGGCGCGCGTTGTTCACGCACCACGCTTCACACCTCTTACCAACGCGCTACTATTCACCCAACTACGTCGCCGCATCAGCCCGCACCTACCGCGTTCGATAGAGAGGCCAAGAAAATCTCAGTTGTATAAATATCAAGAGGACTGGATAAAGACTCGTCGCGGCGCGCTGTTCGCGATGTATGCCACTAGCGCGCGATGAAGCCGACGATTATTTCTACTGTACCCCAACCTCTCTCCACGACGTTGCGTCCGGATCAACCGCGCTGTGCCGCATTTGAAAGTGGGCATGTTAGAGTCTCTGTCTAATTCATATGAAGAGGATCAGATCAAAACTCGTCACGGCGCGCTGGTCGCGATGCATGCGACTAGGGTAACCACCACTATCACTCTACCCCCAATCTTTTTCCACAACGCTGTGTCCGCATCAACCGCGCTATGTCGCGTTTGAAAGCAGGCATTTCCGAGGCTCTGTCATATTGGTATCAAGAGGATTGGACAAAGACTCATTGCGGCGCGCTGATCACGATGTGTGCAGTTGGGGCGCGATGAAAGTTGACCATCACTACTACTGTGCCCAACATTTCTCCACGACATTCTGTCCGCATCAGCCGCGATATGTCGCGTTTGAAAGCAGGTATATCAGAGTCTCTTTACTATTAGTATCAAGAGGATTGAAGAAAGACTCGTTGCGGCGTGCTGGTCGCGATATGTACCCTAGCGCGATCTAAGACAACCATCACCACTACTCTAAATCAACCGTTCTCCACAACGGTGCGTCCGCATCGGCTGTGCTATACCACGCTTAGAAGCAGGTATTTCAAAGGCTCTATCCTGTTAGTATCAAGGGGACTGGACAAAGACTCGATACGGCGCGCTGGTTGCGATGTGTGCGACTGGGGCGTGATGAAAGTTGACCATCACCACTACTATACCCCAACCTTTCTCCATGACACTGTGTCTGCATCAACCGCGATATATCGCATTTAAAAGTGGGAATATTAGAGTCACCACCCTCTTAATATCAAGAGGATCAAACAGAGACTCATCGCGGCGCGCTGGTCGCGATGTGTGCCAATAGTGCCATATGAAATTTGCCCATCACTATTCCATATCAACCTTTTCCACAGCGCCGTGTCCGCATCAACCGCGCTATGTCGCATTTGAAAGCGGGCACCTCAAAGCATAAACTTTACTGATACTAGAATAATCGAATAGAAACTCGTCACGGTGCGCTGTTCGCGATGTATGCCACCAACACGCAATCAAAGTTCACCACTACTCTACATCAACCTTTGTCCACAACCTTGCGTCCGCATCAACCGTGGTGTATCGCGTTTGAAAGCCGGCACCTCAATTCGTGGATTCCATCAATACTAGGATGATTGATTGAAAACTCGTCGCGGCGTACTGTTCGCGATGTATACCTTTATCGCGCGATCGAGGTTGTCCCACCCCATCTTTTTCCATAACATAACAATAGATCGACGTGCGCTATCTCGCATTTGAAAGAGATCATATCAGAGTCTCCAATTTGTCAATATCAAGAAGATCGAACAAAAACTCGTCGCAGCGCGCTGTTCGCGATATATACCACTAGCGCGCGATCAAAGTTCATCACCACCACTACTCTACATAAATCTTTTTCCACATCCTTACGTCCGCATCAACTGCGCTATGTCACATTCGAAAAATAGCACCTAAATTCAGGTACTCCTTTATTGCTAAGATGATTGATTAAAAACTCGTCGTTGCGTGCTGTTCGCGCAATTAGTGTTGTCTCCCACTCCGATACTACCCCATATTCCTCCACAGGATGATAATATACCAATGCGCGCTATATCGCGTTTGAACTCGGGCACCTTAAAGTATCTATTTTATTAATATTAAGCTGATTGATCCAAGACTCGTCGTGGTGCACTGTTCGCGTCAGAAGGTAATGTGCAGCTAGCGCGCGACTAGTGCGATATCAAACCTAACTACCAACACTTAGACGTCAACCGCTTCTCAACATCGCGACCGCATCAACCGCGCTGAATGCGCACCTAAGGTCCTGAGTGTCTGCTTTCGAACTGGCTGGGTGCGGCGTTAATGCAATGGAAACTCATCAAGCCGCGCCCAGGGCGCCAAACACGCTGAAATGTATGCCCACCCTTCTTAACCCTACCTTTCACACAACACCACATTCGCATCAACACCGCACCTACGCGCATATAAACTTCTGGATTCTTGATTTGAAATCATGTAGGTGCAGTGTTAATGTGATAGAAACTCACCACGCCGCGTCCAGGGCGCCAAAGGCAATGCGGTAGTGTACCATACCCTTTCCAACTCCACCTTTCACAAAACATCGCCTCCGCATCAACACCGCATCCACACGCATCTAAGCTTTTTCATTCTCGCTTTCTAATTGCATAAGTGCGGTGTCAATGCGATAGATACTCAACTTCCCGCGTCCACCGCGCGTGCAGACGCAACTCTAGGGTAAATACCCACCCTTCCTGACCCTATATTTACAACACCTCATCCGCATCACCCCGCACCTATGCGCGTCGAAAGCGGGCACCCAGAAGTACCAGATATGTCAACTTGGAAAAGATTGAATCAATGCTCATCGCGCCGCGTCCAGGGCGGCAAAGGTAATGCGGTAGTGTACACCTGCAATTACTATCTCTATCTTGACTATAACACCACATTCGCATCACACTGTACATACACACTTCTAAAGCGGACACTCAGAAGTATTGGGTATATTAATTTGAGAGGAATTCAATAAGAATTCGTTGTGCCGCGCCTGACGCACTAAAGGCAATACCCGAGTGCACGCTTGCCCTTATCACTCCTACCTTTTCTGCAACACCTCATCTGCATCATCCCACACCTACGCGCTTTGAAAGCGGGCACTCAAAAGAGTCAGATACATCAATTTAAGAGGAGTTCGTCAAGAATTCGTTGTGCCGCGTCCCTCGCGCGATGTATGCGCCCAAAGTGACGTTGAAGGCAACCCCTATACTCACCACCCCTACCTTTCCACAACACCACATCCGCATCATCCCGCACATCCGCGCTTCGAAAGCGGGCATTCAGAAGTATCATATACGCTAATGTCAGAGAGATTCGACAAGAACTCGTTGTGCCGCGCCCAACGCGACGCTAAAGTCAAATACCTCCACTCACTACCCCTACTCTTTCTACACCAACATCGCATCCGCATCAACCACTGTCCTGCACGTCTGGAATCAGCCATTCGGAAGTATAATTTTCGTAAACTTGAGCGAGTTCCGCTAATAAACAATCGTGCCGTGTCACTCCATGTAAAAATGCGCTAGCCACCAGTACCCTTCCTACCCCTATTATTCAACCCATATGTCTCCGCGTCACACCGCATCCTACACGCTATATAGTGGGTGCTCACAGGTATCAGTCATATCACTTTGCTAGAGATCCGACGTATACTCATCGTGCCGCATCGAACGCGCTGGTCACCAGCACAGCAGCCCTCCTCTCCCTGTTCACTCCATTGCGTCTACGCGTTGGCTACCAGCACTCCAGTCTACCCTACCTTCCACATCACCACATCCCCGCGTCACACTGCGCACTATGTAGAGGATACCCGGTACCTATATTTATCGTCTTTGTGAATTTGAGAGGGATCTGATCAAACCGCATCGTGCCGCATCATTTTGCGTGCTATACCGGAGCCAAACCTTCCACCACCTACATCCACCCCACCGCATTTCTGCATCAATACCGCGCCCTATACGCCTCATAGCGGGAAATCAGAAGGTTCAATCTTGTTAATCTGAGAAAGACTGGATGAGAACTCGACCTCTGCTCTCCTGCGCGCTCCACCTCGATACTCAATCAACCTCGCATAGCACTACTTGTTCGTGCGTAAATTACTACAGACCGAAAGGAAAATGAAGGTCTCCCTGTGGTTAGAATGAACGAGGCTGGAATCCTCACTTATTATGTTTTGAATTTATTGAAAGCTGGTCTTCGTCGAACGGGTGCCCTCTTAGTGATAGTGAATTCCATCGCGACCGTAGGAATTAGACTGCTCTTTGTCGGAGGAGCTGAGGTTCCTGGGAATGGAGCCGGTAAGGAGCAGGTTTTGAAGGGATTTCCAGCGTCGCTGTCCGACGAAAGGGCACTGATGATCGAGCGTTATGAACGAGTAAATAATGACAACATACGCATACTAAGATGGGCATGAGATGATGAGCAGGAAAGCCGACCTACTCCATTAGAGATGAAATTCATTCGCCCGGATCCACGTTGAGACCTGGGACGAGGAAACTGCGTGGACTCTGATGCAGGGAAGAAGAGGAGGTTACCAAGGCCAGCAAAGATGAAGTCCCGTACGGCAACAAGAGAAGGCCCGTCTCATATTGGCGATAAAGTTACCATCAAGATCGGCAGGTAGTTGGCAGCGTTTTTCATTGGATCTGGAGAGACGAACTTACTTTTATCAAATCGCATGTATTTTACCGCCATAATCTATGACGGTTAAAGCTTAGTCCTTTAAGCCACGTCTCCAGTATGTTTACGTTACGCTCGAGACCCTCGTTTTGTACGTGAAACAAGGCTATATGAGGAAGTAGGTTCACTTCAGGTGCACTCGTACGGGTACACAAACAAAGCCTTATCCACCTCAATTCAATTATCAGTAACTCACAAATCTTGCCAAACTGTCAGGTAATTACATCAACCATCGCGTATACGTTCATTCATCCGATCGTTTCAATCCGTTCTTCAAGTTTCATGAGAAAACTAGATCGCAAACCCTGTAGCTCTGTGAAGCATAGCCGGTCTTTGCGGAACGCAATAAACCCATTGCCGCTTAACCTATAGATAATGCTAGTTTCCCTTCAAACAAAGCGTAAGTATGCTCTAAACCTTTTTCCCTCACCCATCTTGTTTGAATCTCCAGTCGTCTTTCATCATCTCATTTTGAATCCCAAGCCGCAAAGATATTGTTCATCCATTGCATTAGCATGCAGCCACAAAACTCTAAAAGCGTTCCAAATGAGGTCTTTCATCTAATTTCTAGTCTGTTCGACAGTCGCATCAATGATATCCGCCGCAAATACATGTACTTGTGGTCGATATCTCTATCCTAGTATTACAAGAGCACGAAAAGGATTGCTTAGTAGGCTATTGTGATGTTACAGAAGTTAAATGCAGGCTTTGTTACTGGGTTTTTATTCTTACAGATTTGGTGATAGGATAGATAGGGATGGAGTTCGAGTCGAAAATAGTGGTTTGGCGGAGGGACGCGAACTGGGTTGATCTACGGGAGGGATAGAAGCCGTAAAAGGGGAGGTTTTAAATCATAGGCGAGCCGAAGAATTGGACGCCTTTGGATTGATTAAGGGATTCTCACCGATGGGTAGGTAGTTGCGTATCTGATTGTTGTCAGTACTGCACAGCAAACAGATAACAAAAGAGCTTACCATATGCATCGGAACCGAATGTATGTTTCCAAACGTGATGCTAATTGGGATCGATTCGAACGGAGATGTATTGGTATTGACCTGAAATTGGTTAGCAACGTTCCAAGAAATATGATTCTTGATACAAACCCCATGTGCTCTCTAATACTAGTATCCGCGCTTTGTGTACATAGGTTTGTTTGGACTTGCGATATTTCGAACAAAGTTTTTGCAACATTTCGGGGTCATTCTAGCATGAGTTGCGTCTCGCTACACGCGCTTTCCGAATCTTTCGAGCACGAATTTGACCTTTTTTTTTTGTTTACCCCAAGCAGAAAACTTCCTATTCTTATTGAGAGACTCTTCTACTGAGCGCAAACTGTCCTACGGGCTGAGTGACTCCAGCTTGAAGCAGTCCCTGTCCGCGTTCTACGTAATCGCCGGTGGGCTGTTGATCTTCATGTTCGCGTTTTTGACACTATCTAGTCACTAATTAACGCGTGATCATGAATACCCTTGAAGTTGTTAGGATGCGATTGCCACTGCTGGTTGACGTAGGGTGTCAACAGAGTCTCTAGAACATCCGGTGGATTTAGGCCTCGAACATACATGCCATCTGTTGAACGAGGTATGCATAGTTCGTATTCTAGTCATGTTT
>BLYF01000174.1:193024-210451 GCA_014905255.1 Herpotrichia juniperi | reverse complement strand
GCTACTATATAAGCTAGAGAAAAGAAGCTAACCAAAATAGTACTTAGTAGGACAAAGTGGTACACGTGACAGTTTTAGGTAGGTAGAACAATGTCGGGAAAAGTTTGAACCATGATTTTGAAGAATTCGTGCCATGACCCTTCAACGATGCTTATTGTCTACACAGAGTTTTCATCTCAAGTATAGTTGACAGCTTGCCCTAACTATAGTTCTAACGACAGCTCACAACGAGCTTCTAAACCACGATGCAAGTGCTAATAAGCCATTTTTCTCTATGCTACCCTTATGTTGTTGAAGTGTCGTCTCCGAGTCAATCTTTATCTACATAAACGAGCGAAACGAGAAGCTGTTCACAATGTTCCGCAGGGGACGAATAACGCTCTCTTAAAACACTATTTTGGTTCGGTATTCACGCCCGATTATATTGTTGTTCACCATATCAGATCTCTCACAACACAGGGTAGTAATTATGCTTTGACTATCCCTTAGCTAAATTCTGCGTCATATTTTGAAGCCAATCTCACTCGAAACTATCAGAATTCTGTACTTGTTACAACCCCAAATAGTGCTTCATGATGAACAATTCACACAAATGTAGAAGCAAAGTTCACAGTGAGATGGGTCTCGAAACATTAAAGGTTATATTGACTTGTCAACATTTCGCTTTCTATTCCCCAGTCCTGCCTTCACTCTACTCCCTACCACTGCTCACTCATATTGCCTATTCTATAGCCACAACGCTTCTAGACGGCTCTTGACCTGCCCCCAATTCAGGCAGACTCAATCCTCGTTTTAATCGTCCACGGCGCCTTAGTTCTTGTCCTCGGCAACGAATGGATACTCGTACCCTGGGGGTTCAGGCTCAGCTCGCTTGCCCTCTGCAACGAAGGGGTATTCGTATCCTGGTGGTTCTGGCTCTGCGCGCTTGCCTTCAGCGACGAAGGGATACTCGTAGCCCGGGGGTTCAGGCTCGGCACGCTTGCCTTCAGCAACGAAGGGATACTCGTAGCCCGGGGGTTCTGGCTCAGCTCGCTTGCCGTCTGCAACGAAGGGGTATTCGTAGCCTGGTGGCTCTGGCTCGGCGCGTTTGCCTTCAGCAACGAAGGGGTATTCATAGCCCGGGGGTTCTGGCTCGGCGCGTTTAACTGCCGCACCTAGTCTTTCAGTGAGTTGCTGTCCTAGAAGATGGGAATGTATGTCCTTACCTCGCACCACTTTTCGTGGAGCAGCAACACCCAGCTGGCCTAGAGCAAGAACGGCAATGTACGTCGAAAGCTTCATTATGAAGGGGGGCGATGTAGGACTCGAAAGGAAGAAAGTTGAGGACTTGATAGAGCACTCGAAGGTTGCTGTTCCTTGAAATGTTGACGGCAATACCACGATTTATACCCTATGACGTCCTTCTCCTTGATACTAGATGCCGCCATTGGCATTCGATTGGATGATCGACTTCGGAAGGATGGGAGGAATAAGCCATTCATTCGATTCGCCTTAGCATCAGTGACTGACGTTTCCTGACATCCGTCAAGTGCAACCCTCAGCTCCCTTAGCTTTCAACTCATACATTCCTGTTTTGGAAAGCGGGATGGCTATCCCGTCTTCATGCATGCATCCTTCAGAGATGATACTCCTGGTGGTCCCAGAGGAGGCCCTTGAACGAAGTGAACCATGGGTTAGAGTCCACATCCCTTGTTTGTTTATAATTCGTGTCACGATCAGCATGTTGGGGGGACACCATTCCAGAGCTCGAAAGGTGAGTATTTGGCGCCATCTTCCCGAGAAACATGTTCTATTCGCCCAGTTACCACTATCGGGGATTCCGAATGGTGGATTCATAGTAGGACCGCATAGATAGACTCCACTCCAGACTAGAGCACTTAGTAGACATGCAACACTGAACATCAGCTCGCGACTACTGTGAAGTATCCTTTGACCGCCTAACATAGAGAATAAGCAACCTAAAAACTCATTGCACACCGCGAAGACTGGCAGATCACATTCAATAGTCATGAGACGCACGTATACATGTTGAGAAGGTGGCAACTGTTCCACTAAACATTTTCAGACACATAACAACTTTAATCAATAGATGTCACTATAAGCATTGTGGCATAAGCTTGGTTGCTGAAACTTTGGCCTAGCTGGCGTCAGCTCAGTTGCTGACACTTTGGCATAGGTAGCGTAAGCTGACTAGGCACATAATGGTGTATGCTGACTTGCAGCAGCTATGAAAGCTTGAAAACCCTGATAATGAAAAACTTCAGCTCTTAATTTACGCCATACGAGGATTATTGTGTTGAACTAGTATCCCTGTGCTGTACTCCACTGGCACAAGTATCCCTGTGCATCACCAACATGAGCATCCCTGTATTTTTGCCAATGCGAGCATCCAAAACTATGACTTCCATAGGTGCTTTTGGTATTCCGCCACAGCTTACAGAATCTTGCAGAAATTATGTGACTTCTGCAGCTCGACATGAAGAATACCCAAACCTCAAGAGTTCAACCATTGCAAAGAGCCCACTTAGTTTCAAAACTTCAACGAACAGAAGCTAGCAGTGTAAAACTCCATTGATTAGTGTTCACTTTGTCTATACCGAACATGGTCATGAGCCCAAGATGGAGGCAAGTCTGCTAGTCGAAATATGCGTTCAGATAGTTCCTAATCTCCATTCTAGCACCGAGGAGGAGACTCTAAGCATAAGCGACCTCTCCGATCAGGCTCAAGCTCCCTTTCTACCATCATCTATGCAGAACGATATACCCTTCGATCAAGTCAATAACGGTCCCGAAAAGCTCCGTCGGTATCAAATCAATAGTCACTGGAAGAACACTTTCTTAAAGAGCTCAAAAGTGGCGATTATCTGCCTTGCAGGCCTTGGAATATTTAGTATTTCCAAGATGATGGGCGCAAACGAGCATGCACCCTCTCATGAAATGTCTTCGGCATCCGTAGACCATCAAATTTGCGACTGCGGCGCCTCCACCTCCGAAGCTCTCTCCCTCAATTGCCAGTTTGTCGAAATGGCTGCCGCCTGGCTCCCTCCTCGCTGCATTGATGCTTCCCTCTCTGCAGAATTCGACCGCAGCGGTCCTGGTCCTAATGGTACATGGCCTTACTACTCGGACGCCTCACGCCAACATCCGCTCACTGTCTCTGAAGTTTCTCTTCTCGCTGACACCCAGCAATTATTCTACAGTACTTGGGAATGGCATGTCAAGCACTGCACATTTCAGTGGAGGTTGGATTATAGACGACGTTGGTTGGATACGTTGGTAGAACCGCGCTATGATCACGAGAGCCATGTTACGCATTGTGAAGCCATCTTTTTGGGGGAGCGGGAAAAAAGTGTGGGTAGTATTGTAAGGTTGAATAGCAGTAACCATATGCCAATGGGGCATTTACATCATGAACATGGAGAGCATGATATTTTGCATGACTAGATATTCGGGGATTTGTAGTCGAAGCAGATCAATTCATTCCAATTTCCATGACGTTTGACATGTTCCGCACTGTACTGTGTATTGCGCCCCTGTGCAAAATTTCACAGAAGAGTGGGCTTGTTGATTTCGACAGCCTCTGACAAGCCTTGCCTTGCCCTTTAATACGGGTGGAAATAGAAATCACATTCATTTGTATGGGCTGTTATCGCGCTTCTAATTAGACGGCATGTCGAGATTGCATATAAAACTAGATTCATTTTGTGAAAGGTATTTACAGGTTACAGTTAGTCACAAATACAGGTGCACATGACTCATTATGCCGTAAACTGAAACATAATACCGATACTGTAAGCAATGCGACGATTCGAAGGAAATACGCTTTGAGCCAGTTTCAATTCACAGGGTAATAATTTGACATCAGGTTAACACTCGAAGGTGCTACCGTAATACTAACGCTCACACAACAGTCCAAATATTCAATCCAATCTTGGTCCCGTTCTGCACCGGCAACCCCGCATGCAATGTTCTCCGATCACCCCTTCCCTCCTCGTCCAAATTCCTCCAAAATACCGCACTTCCCTCTATCGCCCTGAACGTCAACATATTCTTCATCTCACAATCCACGAAATCGCACCACTTAGGATCTTCCTGACTCCAATCGACTGCAATCTCGGGAAACTGTGTCCCACAAAGCTCACAGTCACCTTTTAGGATACCGAAGAAGGTCGTATCACGCTCAGCTTTGTGGGCCGACTTGACGCCCCAGTCGAAATGAGCCCGATATTCCTGAGATTTTTGATACTGGACTACTTGTATCATTTCGATTTTTTGGAGCGGGAGGAAGCCTTGGAATTCAGCGGCGCGGTGCTGCAAGCACGTGGCGACAGTGTCATTCCATGGGATGAAGGCGGTGGAGCTAGTGCGGGCTTCGCGTGCGATGGGTGGGCCGCCCTCACGGTTCGCTACGAGGGAGCGTCTCAGGATAGGCTTTCTGCATCCCATTAGATCAAATTGCCGTAAAATGATGTAGGTTGTCTTACCCTCGATTGATGAGATATTCGCGTTCTTCGGGAAGTATGAAATTCTCAACGTGGATGATGAGAGGATCATACGATACCACCCTGGATGTGTATTGAGGTGGTTGACACACGAAGGGATCTTCCGCTGTGTTGGAAACTAATGTGAGAGGCCATTTCTCAAGTATGAGGCTCTGAAGGACGATAAGAAGAAGTCCTACTGTTGCTAGGATGAGCAATGTAGTCGACGACTTTGAAGTACTGAACATTTCTCAAAGCGAAGTGCGCCAATATGGTTTCTTATGAAAGACGAAATCGAAGGTAAAATTTGTTCAGCTGGGTCCTGAACGTGGGACATAATTAGACCCGGAAACTCACCAGTTCGAGCCCTGGACTACAAAACCATTTGATGTCCTGATTTTCAGGTGATAATACTCCTGTCGCCATAGCTTGGGTTCTAAGATGTTACATTGCAGTGCATTAGCTCGCAAGGGTTGACATAGGTAACGATATGACCGACTCTGACCTCGTATGCCGTTAGTGACACCAATACTTGACCATTACTCGTTCATTACGGTGATTTCTATCAACAGCTACCCTTAAGCGAATTGCGCTAAGGTTTTTGGGAGGGGGCGGAGGTTGCAACATTGTGCAGGGGACTGGAGACGAAGCGAAGTGTTGCTGATGGTTTTGAGTTGGCCAATCAGCGACCATTTTGTGTCATTCGGATGATGCAAAGACCATCAGGTAAGACTGTTGATTTCAGCTCTTGCCAACGCAATGGCCCCGCCACTGCAGTGGTAAGCAGGCGTTGGTGGTGCATACGAGTCCTAATGTAGCAACTTAGAAGACCCAAATACAGGGAACCTGTTGATCAAAGGTTTCACCAGGCGGATACGACTCTAAGGTAGCTTAATTGATAATAAGCACTACAGCAAAATACTGTATTTGCCAATACAATCGTTGGGATTGATTACCACGTCAAACTAGATTGCGACAATAATCAGTATTGGATCCTGAGCTTGCCTGAGCATACATTCCACCCTAAATGCAACAAGAGAGTTGTCGAATTCGTGAAGATCCTACATCCACCCCGGTAACTGTAATGACCCGAAGCAAAATTTCGTGTGTGCTCTAGTGAACGTCTTGATAGCCCAGTGCTTTGCTGACCTTCCTCCTTCTCTGCGTCTTTTTGAATGCTACCCCTAACGCAGTCATGACTGAACCCTACGGCTACAAGTCTTTTGTCGACGAAGAGAGTGAGGTTGCGAGTTGTATCGACCATAATAACTCCGATACGCTCCTGCCAAACTATACAACATCATCTCATCCAGAGTCTGCATACCGAAGAGTGCTCGGCTTCATACGGGAATATTGGATTCATCTCTTCCTTCTACTCTTCAACGTAGGCTGGACGCTACTGATACTCTATCGGCCAAGTCCAACAATATCAACGTCGGACCTCTTTGATGTGTCGTGTAAGTCAATACCGATGCTTTGAGATTATAATTTATAGTCGAGAATTGCTGATAGCAAGCAGCGCCTGCAAATCATGCAGCATCATTCGAACGGATAATTATGAATGGCAGCCTTTGGGCAGAGAACCGGTTCAAAGGTGATCCGAATCCTGAACAGACCAAGGCGTGGGTCGAGTTCCGTGAATGTGAGTGTCATCACATCCGCTTGAGATGCAATAGTGACTGGCCAATTCTAGTAACCGATATAGCTGTGAGCGGGGAGGATCTGGCGGCGATTGGAAAAACGTCTGTGCAGTTGAAGGATGGACCGAACCGTTACATCGCCATGTGAGCCCTTCTATGAGACCTGAAAATGTTGCAGTTACCTGCTAATGCCGACCTCGACCAAGGCTTGACGTGTTCCACCAGCTGCACTGTCTAGACAAGATACGTACCTATATGCATAGCGATTATTACACGATGATTGAGCATCCACAGATGCAAAAGATACATGTACATCATTGTCTGGACAATCTACGGGAGATCATCATGTGCCGCGCGGATACGGAGTTGGTGACGTTCGAATATGTGTCGGAAGAGCGGTACCAGAATCCGAGACCGAATCCAGATTTTATGGTAGAGAGGAAGTGTCGAAATTGGGATGCGCTCGTGGATTGGGTGCACAAGCATTCCGCAAATATTGACAATGTGGAGTCCAGACAGGAGTGGGAAGAAAAACATGGACCGCCGACTTCTTTCGGATAAAGCATGCAGTGTAAATAGACCTTGTGCACTCAAAATTGCTTCTACCCTGCTATAATATGAAGTGTCTTCTGGCTACGACTGTATAAGCATGGTCAATCGAGCCTGGGATTTTGCTCGAAATGGACACAGCGCTGAACTTTTAACTACACAATATTGCTGTATTAAAGATTCTCAACCTTGATGTATACCCCGGCTATTATGTATGTATTATTTATATCCATCAATGGCATTGGCTCGAGTCATAGAGCCATAGATTCCGCTAGACTTGTGGCTAGGTCTTCTTTGCAATACCGGACGTACGAGCCCTTCAACAAGAACAACCCAAGGCGACATATAAATGTCGCATATAGTGAATTTGTGTAACACAAGGTCGCATCTCAAATTCCTGACTCGAAGTTGGTCCCATTCACTGCCGATTACGTAATCGTTCAACCTAAGCGACATAAAAACCCCTGCCCAAATGCACGAGCTTACAACACACCACCGGGATGGCTTCCTCAATGGCAAATTTTCCTACCTCCGAGGAGGCTGCAGCGAGCCTTGCAGTCCTTGCCTTGTATGCATCGCAACTAATCCAAGGCTCTGCTGGGCGAAGTGGTTAGCTGACCGACCAACACGATCAATGGGAACATGCGTATTCAAGCATCACGGTAACTCTCAACACAACTCTATTCATTGGCTCGGTCATTAACAATCGTTAGCAAGGAAGCACTCAAACACGAGCAGTTGCGGTTGAACGAGGAGCTAATGCTCATGCACGAATCCCAGTTCGAGACTGACAAGTGCGTTGACACCTTCATCGGTTGTTTAGACATACCAGCTAACGAACTTGTATTCCAGGCTCCTAGAATCAGCCTCCAAAGCCTACTCCAAAGCATGGTGTGGACTGTTCGCTTCAAAGTTTCTCCTCCAACTTCCATGTGAGATAAGGAACACCATCTATGGATATCTTATTGGTCCTACTGCCCAAGTTGTCAAGGTGTTGCCTACCCATCAAGAGATCTATAATCCTAACTGGATATTTCATGCATACGGCCCATTCCACGTATCGAATAGCGATGCAGACGTCCCTCACTTCTTGAATAAGCGATACTTTGGCCAGCAGTTCGCGACGGAGATATCTCGGGAGTTCTACCGATGCGTTGTGTTCCAACTCGAGGAGTCGTCGGATTTAGGTTATTTCCTTGAGCGCGACATCTTCGACACGGCCTTCATTCCTAAGCATCATCTCCACCGCTTGGAAGTTGTACTTTCAATCCCCAAAATCGAGGAAGCAGGTGGGTACATCCCGTTTCCAGAACAAGATCTCACAAAAACGCAATGTCTTGAAATCGTGAAGCCGCTCTCGACCTTACTCATGGTGAAGCATCAGCGTGAGTTCGATTTGCGGATCTTTGTTAAGTGCTATGAGGATACGTCTGTGGCCAAATTTCAGGAGGCGATGGTTCCGATTGTGCGTCGACTGAAGGCTGCTGGCTTCCAGGTGAAGGTTGAACATCTATCCATGTACGAGGGTCTAAGGCCATCCCTCTTTCAGTTCAACTTCGATCTTCTGCTTGAGGAGTGAGAAAAGAAGATCGATGTCGACAATCTCTTTGTAGGTAAACCCATCACCCAAGCGTTCTTTATCAATTGACATAGGCATAGGCCAAAGGTCGCTGATTTCGAGGAATCGCCACCGTGAGCGAGACGCAGCTTTCAATTCAGCGTTGGGACTTCGCATCTACCATATGGCTATCACGTGACGCTATCATACCGTCATGCCAATACCAACTTGCTACATGATTGGACATGTAAAGGTCAATAATAATTTGGAAGCTCCTCGTCTCGGCGGAGCGAGGCCATGAGGTGGCGATCTCATCGTCGTGTTACTCCTAATACAATACAAGACCTTTAACCAGACAGTGTTCGTTGAACCTTTGTTTACAAATTACCCCCGAATGTTTGACATCCAGAAATAATTCTCCAGCGGTCATAGTACACGTACATTGATTCTCCTGCTTTGATGAATCAGCCTAGTGAATGCTCTCAGAATTAATAGATAACCTTTAAATCAGCACCACCAGTGCGGTACCTTCACTATGATGTGCTTGCCCTTTTCACTGACAGCATTACCTCACCTTCCGCTGATTCATCGTATACCTCCCACTATCGGCAATTATTCCTCTTGCGTGATCTTTCCAAACTACTGTCACTGACCTCTTCGTACTTTAATATTTTTTCAACCTCACACTTTAACTTATATCCGTTCCTAAACTACCAATATACTATGAAAATGTATCTATCCTTACTTCTCTTTGGGCTCATAACCCTCGTCAAAGCTGTCACTCCTATTTATGGGTGGCCATTCCTCGCCGAGCGCAACTTCATGGACTCGCATCGTTCTCGTTTAGGTTTTACTAGCTAAAAATACATTCATGATCCCACATAATATGTATCCTTCCCTTCTCTATATTGACTACGAAGTTTAGAATTGCTCTCAAACGTAACGCGGTCCATCATTGAGCCTTCCTTATATCGTAATTTGTCTGATATCTTGGTTTGTTCCTTTCTCCACATCTTCGATTCGACTCAAGATTATGGCATAGCCCAATTCACTATCAGCGCAAATTTGGAAACGCGCTAAAAGCATCACACTAGCTACACATTGTATTCCCGCTTTCGTCTAGAGTACACCAGCGTTGAAAATTGTTGTATTTTAACATAATTGTTGTCATTATCAACGACTAAACAAAAAATGGCATCTTTAAAGTTCAGTTGTTCTATTGAAATCTAACTTATTCTTCCATCACAGAGAATTATTTTTCCTATTGAGGGCTTCCTCGCATCATTATACCTTTTTATACATCTTGTCTTCACAGCTTCTTGTCACTTCTCCAAAGTTCAGTTTCATAGTATTAATGCTTTCTATATCATCCAGTCGATCCCTTACATCAACCTATTTTGAGATCAACCCACTCTCAGGTTACTCCATTTTGCATCAACCCGCATATTAAGTTAACAATGCACCCTCAGCATCCTCCGCAAATCCTGAGACTTTGAACTGCCTCACTGCACATGCAAGAGCTTCTTTAACCTGCTATTCAAACTAGGATCTGAACTTTCAGTATTTGCTTCACTCTCCACATTACATTCAAGTTGAAGCAAATTCCTCTATTGTCGCATGTACATTAATTATGGATCACGCCTTTAATACGGCCACACTACCATCCCTATAAAAAGCAAAAACTCCGTATATCTGTTCCTTGAAGGCGTCGACCCGCCCTTTCGCATCGTGGTAGATTGCGATGCTGTTTTCGATAGTTTCAATTGGATGCACCGAAATTTCCCACCGTACTTGTATTGTTTTGCTTGTGACACCCGTCGCTTCTAATTCAACTACTATCATCGCAGTTCAGTCCGATAAAAGGTTGATAGGAGGGGATGATTCGGATAGCCAAATCAAATACGAGCTATTGACACAAGGGACTATACTGAGCGCTCAGCCATCAAATCTTGGAAGAAGAAGAACGATACGTACTCTTGCTGATGCTGAAGGTGCATTAGATCATTCATTTCGACTACAGCTAATGAATAGGAAGTATATGTATCCTGTCGGCGAAACAAAATCGGGAGAGAGTTGTTCCGTTCTTGCTGCGCCAGGGTTGAATTGTCGAGTTCATCGTTATGGACAGGTAGCGTAGCTGTCTTGGTGTGAGTTCGAAATGAGAGCAGAGTCTAAATGTTCCAAGCTTACGAATGTGTTCATGGCGACGAAAGCGGATCCAGAGTCTGTTAAGTGTCCACACGGTTGCCGGAATTGCGAAGAGGAGTGTCAGTAGGGTGAGGGTATCCTCGGTACTGAAGGCCATCTCCGAGGACTATTACTTAATGAAGCTGAAGAGGGATGCGAGGTTGATGGTGAGTCTGAGATCATTGGACTTCTATGGGCTTTATGTTCGACGAGGGGAACTCGATGATGCAGATATTCACCCGTGTAGCTAGGACCAGGACCTTGTGATGGTCCGTGGTGGCTCATCCAAGAGTCTCCTCTAGCAGCATAGCCAGCATCGCGCCAAGGTATGCACGAAGATTTTGTAGAAGACGATTCAGGAACATTAACATGGAGGAGAGTGTTCATACTGTTGTTAGTTGTGGCCTTCACCGGAACAAGATTCTGGTGCCCACCAATGGGCTATGTGGATCTCCTCGCCCCACAGTGACCCTTTGGGTTTTGAAAAATAGAGATTCTGTATCTGGCCAATGAGATATCCAGGCTCTGATCAGTGCGCTGATGCGTCAAAGTTTAGCGGCAGGCTGAGTGCAGCGCATCCAAACAAAGACTTTGAGTGGAACCAATCAGAGGCTACAGCCTAACCGTATTTGTTACTAGGAGCTTATCCACATCCACAGACGTGCAGCTGTCGTTGAGATGCGATATATAGCGTTCTCCAGCCGTCCCCATGACTTCTACTATTACCTTCTACACCCTCACTCTTGTTGAGCCTGCGATACCAAGCAGCTTCACTAATTCATCTCTGTACTTTGTAACGAGCGTCTTTTTCAGATCCCAGCCAGTTGACATTCACACGAGGCTGACAAGATGTCAAAAAAAAGAGCCGCGAACACTTCTGAGTGGGACCTTCACGAAGACATCATTCGTGATCTGTATGAGACCCAATGCATGCCTTTAACGAAAGTCATGAAAACTATGAAAGAGCAGCATGGTTTCAACCGAACGTAAGGATTTCATCCTTGCGCTAAATATTTGATGCTGATAGCTACACAGCAAGGGTCAGTACGAACGCGTCTTCAAAAAATGGGGCATAAAGAAGAACTTCACATCCGAGGATTGGAAGGATATCGCTCCACATATCAAGGCACGAGATCTTCAAGGTCGACAGTCGGTCGTGCGGTTCCATGGCATGTTGGTTGGGAATGATAGGATGCGAAGGGAAGTCGCACGTCATGGCTTTCAGTCCACTTTTGAGCGAATGCAACCCAGTCTCTCGTTTCAATCGCTCCCCACGCTGCCAACACATATCAGGGTCTCGACCCCTCCGATGCCGTCTGCGTTCAGGCCACCTACCACAACGTTTCAAATTGGCTCCTCGCATCAAACACAAATGTCTTTCGACCTACCCACATTACGCGAGTATATCATTCAGTGGTCCGAAATGACACCATGGCACAAGTTCATGCAATTTATTGATGTACACAAAGAGAACAGCAGTCTGTCACTTCCATTACCGTGGGGTGACGCGAGTTCTGAGCATCTCATTCAAGACCAAGAGACAAGTAGAAACGGATACTCTCATGAAGTTGTCGCGAATATCCCACGGTATGAGAGATGCCAAGCCGAGGATTGGCTATACGGACTTCTCATAGCCTATGTTATTGTTGATGGAATCACCTGGGATTATATCGACCCCCAGTGCTTGAATCCAAATCAATACCTGCCAAAAACGAGAAACAATGCCCCGGATCTTGATCTTAATGCGGTTTGTGGTCTGTCTCATCAGAACAATCAGCTTGAGTTCTTGAAGCTGGCTGTAAAGCTCCTTTCAGACAACGCCGATGTTCTCAAACTGAAGTCAGCTATTGTGGAACTTGCTCGAGACAACCACGTTCTCTCTGCACTCCGGCGACTCTTGGACCAGAAACTCCTGAGTGTAGAAGCTTTTGCTGAGAAACTGCTCATACCTGCAATTGAAGCTAGAGACAAGACACTTGTCGAGATGTTAATCGATGCCGGAGTGAGCGTCGATCTGGAAGGAGGGGCATCATCTGCCCTTTGTTATGCAATCCATTTGGGTCAGACAGAGCTTGTCAAAGTCCTGCTGAACCGTGGCGCCAGTGCCAGTGCCAGCCCCATTCACATTTCCATTCCCACTCACATTTCCAATCCCCGCGATTATTTTCGACGGACCAGTGAATCATGCTATAAATGCGAGTCTTTGCTAGACGTCGCTGTGGTTTTTGGTAATTTCGATATCGTGATGGAGATCATAACACCGAACCTCTGTAGGCATGCTACTCCACCGACAACTCTTCACACCTTATTCCATGCAGCGGGTTTAAGTGTGCCTGACGTACTTCTACAACTTCTTAGTGCCGATCCGGCCGCCGTGGAACTGATGAAACTCAATCCGTATGTTATGGTTAATGGTGCAGCACAAGGTGGAAGCATAGAGGTGTTCGCCGAACTCAGAAGGCACGGACTAGACTTCGACGCCACGATGCCCATTAATGGAACAACCAACCTTGGAAAAGTTACTGCACTAGCCGAAGCGTCCCATCGAGGGCACAAAGAGCTTGTAGAGTACTTGATAAGTGAAGGGGCAAACGTTAATGGTCGGGTTCATGATCTCTACACGCCGCCGCCATTGTTCACAGCGCTATGGTACGGCCATCAAGCACACGACTGGACCTTTCTAAGTCACATGAACCTTATCGATTTATTCGAACGTTCATTTCATTACGATTCAAATGATAACGGAGACATCGTCCGTCTACTTCTAGATCGGGATGCGGATCCAAATATTTCCTGGGGTGGATATAATGCAATTCATGTCGCTGCGGCTCACCCCGGCAGGTATTCATTTCACAATACGACCAACATCACGGCGTTGCAAAAAGCGGGTGCCGACGTTAATATCAGCAGCAAATGCGATGATCGACAGGCCATCGCTTTCGCCCTACAGAATGGAAATACTGACACAGTGCATACACTACTTCGGATTGGTGCTACACTAGATCCTAATAACGCATTGCGGAGCGTATTCATTGGGGGAAACCGCGAGCTTGTTGACGTGGTCTTGGAGAAAATACCCCGTGGTTCAGGGGATTCATATTCCTTGGAAGCATGCATAACATCTTTCGGGTGTGAGCTTGCTAGAAATCTCCTTGAAGATTTTACTTTCGATCGAGTGAACGATTTAAACAGTCCTGGGGTTATCTGCGCCGCAGTCTACGATGGAGATGAAGAATTTGTGAGAATGTGTTGCGAGATTGAAGGACCATCTCACGATTATATGGCTTCAGCACTTGCGACGGCAGCACAAAAACACGATATCGCTATGATTCAACTGCTTCTAGAGGTTGGAGCTAAGCCGTACGTACCTCTCACATTGAAAGTGCTAATACCTGGTCCGTTATATGCGATGACAAGATTTGAACTTTCAACAAGTACTAACGCGATGAACGAATTACTTGAATTATCAAGGGCAGCTCGACATGGAACCCATGACGTTCCCGATTGCGAGCGTCTCATGCAGGCCACAAAATTGCTCATCAACGCATGCGAAGGAGAACTCGACCATGTCGACGAGGAGAAAGCGCGAAGATCATCTTTGAGACACTTCTATCGCAAAGCTATCCATAATTCACCCCTAGCTATTGTCCGAATGTTAGTAGAGTCGGGTTTCAGTATCTATGATCCACTTCAGTCACCTTCACTGCAGTCACCACTCCAATGGGCGCTCGAAGAAAGCAGAAGCTCCATCGCAGTTTTCCTGCTAGAGCACGGATCAAACCCCAATTGGTCAGCTACTACCAGTGTTGACGAATGCGGGGACCTCTACCCGACCCACACCGCCCTGCAGTACGCTGTCCAGCAAAACCGGACTTCCATGGCGAAATCACTACTGGACAAGAAAGTGGATGTCAATGCTGAGCCTGCCAAATTTCGAGGTGCCACCGCACTTCAATTTTGCGCCATAAACGGCAACTTCGAGATCGCATCCATGCTGCTGGAGGCAAACGCCGACATTAATGCGCCACCCGCATTGTTCGACGGCCGTACCGCTATTGAAGGCGCTGCAGAGCATGGTCGCTTGAACATGGTCAAGTTTCTTCTAGTGGCAGGGGCAGACATACGTGGAAGGAACAACAAGAACTATGCAAGGACTATCTACAGAGCTTGGACAAATGACCATAGGACCATTCTGAAGGTGATCCAGGAGTTCAAGAGAGATAGATTTGGGTCGGATGATGTCAAATCCATTAAAGTCATCGTACAATCTATGACTCAGGATGAGTTGGACTTTAGGGATCTTGGAGAGGAAGCAGCGTGGCCGGAAATCTTTAAAGCAGGCAGGTGGGATCGGAAACACCAGGCGTACGGGTTAGTAAAGAAATAGGTGGATTGAATACGTTTTCATACCAATACCCTCATTCAGATCGTCCTCGTAGTCCCCTGTTGAATCTTGACGAGGATCTGAGTGTCCTGAGTCCACTAGTTTCTTGATTTTCCTTCGGCTCCATGCCGCCGCTGGATAGGTTAATCCAGGTTTGTCGTTGATGTCACACCGCTGGTGGTCGCTCAGAGCTGTTGTTGGCTCTATCGGGCAAGGGCAACCCATCCACGTCGCAATACCAGTCCATGGTGTCATCGTCGGCTCGTTCGAGGTATCGCCTAAAAGGGGACTTCGTCATGTCACACGAGCTACATAGATCTATACACATGCTACAACTGCTTGGTAGGAAAGCGGAGGATACCCCAAACACTTGAGTATGGTACAAAAAACAAGTAGTACCATGTCGCTGCAGGTCTGACACGGTATAGGCGCAAGGATACCAAACAGCGTATCCAACCTAACGTACTACGTTACGACTCATCCTCTTTCTTTACGTAGCGTCTCACTTTGCTAGTCCTTTTGTACGATACGAGTGACCTGGAGTACCGGTACGGGGGTCAATCGGTACGGATAGAATTTGTGATACATAGTTACGTGAAGCTACGCGTCAAAGTGACGCGTAACGGTAGGGTTGAGGGGTAGGTTAGGAGGTCTGGCTAGCAATCATACGAGAGGATCGGCCTTGCGAGAGGAAGGGTGCTATAACTATAATAAGATAGAGTGGAGATGATTAGCGCCTGTTTAAGCCTTTTAGCATCCCTTTTTATTTTGTTACATAGTGTAGGAGAAGTTAACTATAGTAGAATAATAAAAATGTACAGTGCAAGGAAGCTGTAGGTAGCTATATAATCTATGTAAACAAGACTAGCTAAAATAGTGCGTAGCGTGGAGAGTAGTACACGTGACTTATTTCCCAGCCACCTTACTAACAAATACGGCAGGCAAACTGCAACACGATGATCAGCCCTCACAAAATTGCTCCTCCACCAACAGGCAATTCAGCCGCCTCTGCTACCTCGCTAAATCTCACACTAAATCTCACACCTGAGTCGTACTACGGCTAAGAAACTAACTAATCGTAACGTAGGCTACGGTTGAGATTTCTACTACTTCGGTACGTTACTATAGGCAGTTACGTTGCTGAAAAGGTGAGTCGTAATACGTCCGGTTGGATACGCTGATACCAAAGCCGCCGTGCATAAGGCGTGCGAGCGCGATATTACTCCTCTGCATATCGTCTAGCGCTCGCCAAATGTTCGCTATGCGCCAACCCCTAAGTGAGCTATCTCTAGGGGACTCCGCTTTGCAGCACATTCTTCCTCTATGGATTTATATTGTGAAAGTTCTAGGGGGTTGAACGTCAGTGACTTTCTAGCAAATACTGCTCCGAGGACTAGAGCATGATTGGACTCAGGATGGGCATACCGAAGATCCTCGTAACAGGAATGGTGTTATGAACAAGTATTGACTAGATAGTTGAATGCGCTGTATCGGGTGACTTGATGATTCGTTGAAAGAGGGCACTTGATGGCGAGAAGGGCGACCATATTGAGGCCCTTTGGTGATAGTTCCTCGACGCTAGGATGTTTCGAGTTCATGTGACACAGTATGTAGGAGTAGTATATAAAAGGTTCGATTCCATACCTATAAACCAGGCAGTGGTGTTGAGGTCGAAATCTTATCTCAATGCTTGACCAGTGTGGTTTCGCGGCGTATCCGGAAGAACTGTGAGATGGCATTGACAGCTGTTGGAGGTCGATATGCAATTAAGAGATAAACTATTAAACCGTGTATAATTTGTTAATTTCTCTTCTAAAACTACTTCCAAATATCAATGTGGCAGTATAGCGTTAAAATTAATATTTCTGTTAAGTATTAATTAGACAGCTGCTTGCCTTTCTAGGCCGTTGATCTCTATAACTTAATAATAAATAAATGAAAGAAATAGCACTATAATTAGCATGCAATTTTCTATTAGTAAATCTGCCATTAGCGTTACATATTATACTGTAAGAAATTATATTAAATAAAGGTGTAGAATGCAAAGCATCTACGTGCAATTTTTTTAATTACACAGCGTTGCAGCCGTCGTAGGAGCATTGGCGTTGTGGAGAGCATAGAAGGGTCGTGGCACGCATTGACAAATTCGAAGGTTTCGATTTTTTTCCCGATATAGTCTCTATTTAAAACCGCCTGGAGTGCGTTGCCGTAGTATCCACCCTAAATGTTGACGTTGGCACCCTTCTTAAGCAGCAGCTGTACTACCTGCTCGTGGCCTCCTTTTGAAGCCGCCTGGAGTGCGTTGCTAGAGTGTCTACCCTGAGCGTTGACGTCGGCGCCCTTCTTAAGCAGCAGCTGTACTACCTGCTCGTGGCCTCCTTCTGAAGCCGCCTGGAGTGCGTTACTGCAGTATCCACCCCGAGCGTTGATGTCGGCGCCCTTCCCAAGCAGCAGCTGTACTACCTGCTTGTGGCCTTCTTTTGAAGCTGCCTGGAGTGAGTTGCCATAGTATCCACACTGAGCGTTAACGTCAGCCCCCTTCTCAAGCAGCAGCTGTACTACCTGCTTGTGGCCCCTATATGAAGCCGCCTGGAGTGCGCTGCCGTAGTATCCACCCTGAGCGTTGAT
>BLYF01000174.1:174957-192129 GCA_014905255.1 Herpotrichia juniperi | reverse complement strand
TGCGTTGCCGTAGTGTCCACCCTGAGCGTTGACGTCGGCGCCCTTCTCAAGCAACAGCTGTACTACCTGCTCGTGGCCTCCATCTGAAGCTGCCTGGAGTGCGTTGCCGGAGTGTTCACCGCGAGCGTTGACGTCGGCGCCTTTATTGAGTAGTAACATAACAGTGGATATACGGTTAGATCGAGTAGCATTCATGAGGGGAGTTAATTCCTGCGTGTCTTGAGAAATTTGACTATCGCGTTGGAGAAAGACTCGATCATCAATGTCTGCTCCAAGAGCAAGTAGAGCCTCTAAAGCTTCATCTTTACCAGCGCCAGCGGCCCAAGTTAACACGAAGTTAAGACAATCTGTTGCAGAGGTTTCGTTGATGTCCAGTTGCAGATTTTTCCAACCCAGTTTTCGAATCCACCGTGAAAGAATGAGTGAAGAATATGATTTCTTTTCCCCAATCCCCTTGATAAAATTTTCGAATTCCTTGCTTATTTGAGTGAATTTGTCCTCAGTATGTGAAGGATGTAGGTGGTCTTTGAAATAAGTGATCGCATACTTGAGTAGCGGGTGATTGGAAAGATGCACCGTCAATTCCTCCACACTCGAAAACTCTGAATCAGCCTCCTTTAAGGAGATTTTTGCCTCGAAAACAATGCGCAGGTACCGACAGCACGTATATGCAATCTCAAAATCTCCCTGGGTCTCATCAAGGTCGTATGGCTCCGCCAGGGGTGGAGGTTTCCGATCAAGAAGGAATTCTCTGACGGTTTGGTGGATTAGTTGTACGGTCTGGCCAGAACGCGTCTCCCGCAACTGCACGCGAATGTGTTAGTTCAGTTTAGTTTCATAAACAACGGATCTCACCTCAACAAGTCCCCCACAGAGTGATAATACTCCTCGGTCTAAATCACGCGGCCTATTATCTGCCAAGTCCTCGTTTGACGGGTCCATCCTTCCGGACTGTCCAGGAGCCGCGAGTACATCTGTCAATTCAGAGAGAAGCAAAGGTCGTTTTGGGAAGGTTGTCCAAGCCAGTATCCTCTGGCTGTCCTCCTTTCTCCCCTTTTGATCTGAAGCTTGATCATTATAAGTGATCAATGAGTCAATCATCGCTCGATAAAATCCATTTCGCCCTCCAAGGTCTTTGGGAAGGCCGCGGAGGCGAGTCCAAAGACCGGTCGGCCTGTAGGCCCCCTGGCTGATATACTCTTTCAGGTCTCTTAGAACCAGAGTGACCCAGAGGAATACTCCATCTGAGTGTTCTACAATGTAATCTCTAATCTTTGATGAAAGGTAATGGTCACCGAGTTCAATTCCCTCGATCCAATTATTTACAACAACTCGTATATCGGCGTCATTCTCTTTCTGAAGGATGATGTGAGCGAATTTACCAATACGTGGATTGGGCTTGATCTCCGGCCTACTGGCAACCAACAACTTGATACTGCAACGGCTGCTGCAACGGCTGCTGCAATGGTTTTCGCAACTTGAGAGACGATGTAGAAACTGGAGTACGTCGATACGGTTATAACCATCGGATTCATCCATTGCATCAATGACGATAACAATTTCCAGGTCAAAATCGACTGAATGAAGCGAATCCAAGGCGGACTTTAGCTCTTCGTAACTCCAGAGAACCGTTGCCTTCTGTCTCAGTTTTCGATATTGATGTTGAATGAGGGGGAAAAGTCTGTAATTTTGTTTCCAGATCTGATAGACAATTGATTGAAGCATGAGTTCGTGACTGGTCTCTTTGCATCCCCCTCGGAAGCTGTAATAAAACTCAGCGATGATAGTGGTCTCCTTTTCAATTCCCGGTGTATCCTGGTCCCCATGAGTGTCTGCTTGATTATTACTGGAAGCTCGAGAACTTGTTCGTTTATCTCGTATCTTGCGCACAATGTGCTTCGCTAGGGTTGATTTCCCACTACCAGGCTTCCCTTCTATCCAAAGCATAGTGTGATTGGGGTCCGTTTTCCACTTTTGGTATGCGTCGTTGGAAGAAAGCCAGGTTCCCCCACGTTTGACTATTTCTACACGAGTTTCTCGTGCATTCCATTCTTCAAAAAAGAGGGTAGCAAGACACTCTATTTCACATTGTTAGCAATATATCGTTTCACACGTTAAAGCTGCTTACCTTTCCTTTCCTTATCCTTTTCTATGCTTGAATAATGGCCAAGGGCCGTTTTGATGTCTGCATATTGCCTTGATGACATGAGCACCCGGATTACCGCGCTTCGCTGGATATTCGCCTGAAGTGCACAGAAGTTCTCGAGAAACGAGGTTCTCATAATTGCACCAAGACTATCGATGCCATCAATGATAATGACTGCTTCGTAGTTTGGCCCAACCACGATCAAAGTTTCGAGCAATTTCCACATGTTCCTTCTCATATCCTCGTTAGTTTGCTTGTCCTTCTGGAAATCTGTTATTGGCATTCTCTCTTGGGCGACATGAGCTCGATCTTCATCCTTTAGAATGAGTTGAAAAGCAAGGGAAGTTACGAGCCCGACTTCGGAATCATTGCTTGAGCAGAAGATCGACGCTACGACCCGTTTCTTTGTATGAATGGGGCGCCTACCTAAACTCTGGAGAACATATGCCGCAGCAAATGTCTTACCGTCGCCAGGTGGGCCATGAAGCCAAAGTGATGCATCGTCCTTGTTATTTTTCCACAGTTCGTATTCAGGGCTCTTGGTGAGCCACTCTAAGGATTCCTCGATAGCAGAATCATCGTATGATAGACTAATCGAATCCGGAGGGTCTGACTTTGCTAGTTTCACATCATACTGCAGAAGTATTTCCTTGGTGTAATCTTCTCTGCTCAAACGGCCAGTAGTGGCTTCGTAAGTTAGCTATTGGACCTGCCGTAAAACCTCATCATGAAACTCCACATTATACTCTGTCATCTCGAGAGTTTTGCGCATGAGATAGATAGAGTGGTACTGTTCAGCCATTCAGCAAGCCATGTCTTCCTTCTTGTTGCTCAGACGCTTACGTTGGGGGTCATTGGCTCTACCGAGAACGACCCCCGCTTTGGAAATGGCTGCACAGCAATCACACTATCCATTTCATGCTCCGACTCCCTGTAGTGAGAACAGCAACATGAGAGCACCAAAGCTACCCTTGCGACCCAGTTTTCAAGTGAGAAGCGGGGTACCCTAGCTGTACAAAGAAACGCTGAACGCGCCCAAGCCAACAATTTAGAACTACTCACAAGTGTTCGACACTCCAAGCGCATATTCTGCAAGTTCTTCGATGGCGTTCCAGACTGGTTTGTACTTCTGGCTATTGAAATCCCCGAATTTGCACATGCTTATATGGTCTGAGCCAGCGACACCGATGGCTACTTCGTTCACCATTCCAAGCCTCGCGGAGTCTTTATCTACAACCTATTGAGGTCAGCATTAAGTTTCGCCCAGTCTTTAGATAGTAAAGGCTACTTCACCATGCTATAAACTCGGAATAAGTGGTCGTAAGACTTACAAGCTCACCATGCAATCGCTCGGTCTCATAGAAGGTCCGGATTCTAAGTGGAGTTGCACGCTCAATCCATTGCTGCGATATGTCGGAGAACTCTTTTGAGTTTCTCTGCAGTGCGGAAACAAACGCATCATTAGTCCCGCGGCCTAGTTGGATTACTTGTAGGACTCTGGCTGCATAAGCAGCCCAATACGCAGCATCAGAACCACGGTGCGGCGTTCCAAGGAACATCGCACCCTTGATGCTGCCAAGTAATTCTCCATATTCCCTGGCGCGTTCATTTGCAATAATCATGGCCTAATATCTCAATCAGTTAAGTAAATGCCTGACAGGTTTGCAAGTATACTCTCGGTTGCTCTTTGTACGAGCATGAATTACTCACTGGTGGAAAAATTGACGGATGTGGAGAAGCTGTGGAGCAGAATAAATGTACTGGAGGCCGACAAATTAGATACGTACTTTCTTGACCAGAATACCGCCTAAGCTATGCGCGATGAAGATAATCGGTCTTTGACGGTCTGATTGCGATTTACGTTCTCCTCTGATTCGTTCAAGAAGCATTGCTGCCTCGTCGGCGATATCGGTGACGGCCTTGCTGAACGCAGTGCTCGAGTTGTAGCCATAGGAGAAGACCCGACTGTTCAGCCCGGAATCTTGGAGTTTCAAAGGCACTGAATCACAAAGCCAAAGTTTCCCGTTAGCATCGGTCCAAGTCTTACGGTAGTGCCCCCCTAAGCCATGGACCGCTACGATGCTGCAGCCTAGTTAGGCGTACGTTCTCCAGTCCGGATATGATGCGAGGGCATCCTCCGCTGAAATATGTCATTTGATGAGGACTTACTCTAAATTGTTTGCTATGGCTGTCATATCTTTCAGAGGAAAGAGGCCGAACTGCTCATCCTCAGCTTCTGAGCTCCCACCCACCTCTGGCCTTGGCATGCTGCTGCCCTTCTTTTTCGACGAAAACACTTTTTTAAGAAAACCCATTAACAAGATTCCGTAAAAGTGAGGAAATAAACAGATGTTATTGTTTGTTTGTTAATAAACACCCACCAGCCCTGTGGGATGCTTGAGCGGGGGAAGCTAATCGTCAGCCAATCATCGCCTTACACGTTGCGTGCTGCTGTCTGTTAAACGATAACAGGAATTCTATTTGTGAACACAAGAAGAGCTGAAGTACACGCGCCGCACTGACCAACATGATATCTGTGGACTATTTAAAGGCTGAGAGTTTACGCATAACTCTAGCACTACCTAGGCGCTTAAGTATGCCATTTAATTATCAACAGACTTAGCTAGTCCTATGCAGGCTAACACTCTCCTAATGAACACATAGAAGCACCATCCAAGTTCACACCCACTGTCGCTTCCTAGTATATGCGAAGCAGAAGCAACTCCCCACCCACATCACCCGTTCACATCACATTCACCAAACGCCCGCTCCCGTCCGCTAATAACCCCCACCCCTAACCAAGCATACGAGAAATACTGCTCAAGTCCAAATTATCCCATCTCCTGTGTACCCCCTTCAAACCAGTCCACAAAGTTGCTCTACGTCTCTCGACTTCTACCCACCAGATACGGATCTTTGAACGTCGTGTCTGTCTGCCGTCTGTGCACAACACATTTCTCAACTCTCTATCCATATCTGAATCCTATATTATCGAATAATATACTTGGGTTTCAAATACTATCTACACCATCCCATACAGATACACCATACTAGACCATACAATCCCTGCATCCACACCACTTACTATCCTCCTCCCCTACGTCTACACCACTTATCACCCCCTTCCAACCCCACCAATCCCATACCCAGGACCAACAGATCGATCTCGCATTACGAAACACCGCCGCAGTGTCAGAAGTCATTTAACCTTATACCACTACCACCATTAAGCTCCAGCCTCCCAATTCATGTATACACACCCACAACACAAAACAACAAGCAGCACAAGACTATCAAAGTTCGCTAACTGGTTCAATTTCTACCGCGAAAATATTCCTAATAATACACATCTCCACACGCCCCCTCTTTTCACCCCTCTACCTCCACCACACCTCTCCTCTCCAAAACCTAGTCCTCATAATCGGTCTCCTCATCATCCCCCAACAGCGCAGGATACTGTCTATTCCTCAGATCCTGCTCGAGCCCTCCATCGCTCTCAGGATCCACATAGCCCTTTCCTCCGAAGATTGACAAAAGGACAGGTAGGAGGATCAAAGCGTGCGTGGAAGCCCAAAAGACGAGAGCGGCCCAGACGCGGAAGTAGTAGATTTCGAAGATCTGGTTGACGCGTTAGCTTGATGTTGTATGTGATGATGGATTTGGGGGGGAAGAGGATAGCAAATGAAGGAGAGAGAGAGAGGAGAGACGGCTTACTTTAGAGCGAGTGAAGGCCAGGACACCAACACCCAGAATCTTCGTAATCGTGATACCACTAATGACAGATCCCGCAACATTGACCATAGCCGTCCAGGCCCGGGCATCCTTACCCCGGAACGAGTGTCTAGGCGCGCGTTCCATAGTAGCGCGGCTTGGGAAGGTGAACGCACGCGCAATATGCGCCGTGAACTCCACACTAATCCCCACACATATTATGAGGTTCACGAGAGATACCGCGTTGAGCGATACACCGAGCACTGCCATGCTCCCAATGATGGCCGAGACAATCATGCCCACTACCAGAGTGACTACGAGCGCGGTCTGTATAGATCCGAGGAGAACAGCGGTGATAACCAAGGTAGCACCGAGCGCAGACCCGACCAAGGCACCAGTTAACCGCACAATAGTGACGTACTGGTCGAAGAAGATGTAGAACTTCGAGTAGGGGAAGACCTCGGTGCCAGCATCTTTTTGAATCTCATTCGCGATGCGTCGCGCGGCTGCATAGGCGGCGATGAAGTCTTCTTGGGATCGGAGTGGGATGTGCGAAGAACGGAAATGGGCAGCCGGGATTGTTAAATGTTTGGAGTCAATGACGAGGGCATTGGCGTACGCAGCCGCACCGCCAAGTGGGCATTCTTCTGTCGTAGGGGCCTCGATCCACTTCTCGAGGTAGTACATGAACTCTCGACCTTCAGGCATACCGCTCAGTGTCTGGCTCCACGGCGGCTCGCGATCCTCGAAACAAGGCTTTCCATTATCATTAACGCAGCATTGCGAGTTCTCAGGGTTGAGCCAGAGGAAGAAGTCATCTAACCAGTTGGCAGCAGAGGTAGCAAGATACGACGTCTCTGGACGCTTTCGCTCGGCCTCGATGACGTTAGCAAGACTGTACTGTTTGCAGGTTGAGAAACGGCCGCAGAGTTCTTTTTGTGCTGAGCGTTCAGTGGTGTTTAGCTCTTTAGTGACAAAGTAGACAGGAGGTCCGGCGTCGAAGTAATCGTAGAGATCGTTGAAGTAAGGAATGAGATAGGAGTCGCTTGGAATAGCGATTCGTTGATCAAGGCCGAGTTCGATCTTGGGGAAAAGAGCGAGACCAGCAGTGAAGATGCCAAAGAAGACTGCAAGAATGATAACCTTGGCTTTCTTGCCGAGGATAGCGGGTGCATATGTCTTGCGGATGAACTTCTGCAGGCCACCCTCTTCTCCAGCACCATAGCCCATGCCACCGTTAAGGTAGCTTGTGTCAGCCCGTGAGACCTTTACAAACGGAAATAGATCAGCGCGATTTGCCTCAACGCGCTGTTGGTTGAGGGCAAGCACAGCAACGAACATGGTGACTTGCAAGACGGCGTTGATGAAGACTGCTCCAGCGGCATATGCAGCAAAGTTTCGGACAGCGGGCATTCCAACCGCACAGCCCAGAGCAAAAGCAGTGGTCTCGGTGGTGGCGGATAGAAGGATAGATGGGCCCATGCGACCGAGTGCTCTCGCAACGCGTTCTGGGATCGTGCCTTCTGGGTGGCTGATATTGACGCGCTCAAACTCGTGAACGATGAGAAAGATGTTATCAACACCAACAGCCAATACCAAGAACGGTATGACTTCCGCAATAATGAGGGTGACCTTGATGCCAGCGGCCGAGAAAACACCCCATGATGCTGCGACAGACATGAGAACAATGAGAATACCGACAAAGCCAAGCATGAACTTGGATTGAACAAGTGCATTCGCTGGGTTGCGTAGGACAGATCGAATAGTAAGGGTGGTCGAGCCTAGTGCCAAGGAAGCGTATAAGAACATGATGATGTAGCTCACAAGCACAATCTTTGCGTCTGTGTTTGTGCTCTTGTTAAGCTCCTGTTCTAGACTGACTTCGGTGGTGAAGCTTAGTCGCAGCCCACGACGCTGAGCCTCTCCCTGGACGATGAGCATCAAGTCCTTCATGCTGTCTTCCCAGTTCATGGCGCGCTGGAACTCAGGCGTGCCTTCAGCAAAGTTGCTAACCACCCAAGTGACGACAAGCGCCGATGCATCCAGTACGCTCTCGTTCACGCCACCGAAAAGGAGGTGAGAATCAAGCGGCTGCTGGAACGCTGGCAGGCATGATGTTCCAACAGGATTCTCTACACACTCGACGAGGTGGTCTTCCCAACCATTTGGTGTGACGTTCGAAAAATCGCCATCGAAGTAACCAGAAACGGATTGGACAACGCAAGCATCTCCAACGGGTTTGAAGCACACATCGTCCAGCGTCACTCCACCCTCGAGAGACATGAGCCGTTGGATACGGCTCTCCACTTCAAACCACCAGCGAAGAGTATCGTAGCTAAGCACAGGACCGGGCTCTGCACCAGTGTCGTTAACCAAGAATGCTTGTTCGGCACGGAAGAATGGTCCGAAATTCTCATCGAAGAAATTCTTCTCTTGCGCTGCGGCGGAGTCAGGGGAGACCCATAGCCGTACTGGGTCTGTCTCGATTTCGAATCTCAGCCATCCCAGACTCATCAAGCCAACGACCAGGATGCTGATGAAGATGGTAATAACTGGGAACCTGGCACACACGTATCCAAGCCTGCTAAACATCTTGTCGCACCAAGTATTGATGAAGTAATGCTTGGTCGGGCGGTCGAGCATGCTTACATTGTGAACAATATCTCCTTCATCTTCATCATCGCTTGGCTCAAGATCCTGCAGTAGGCGTAGTCGCTCGTTCTTGTGATTCGATATCCGACGGTAGGCAACATGACCAGCAACGGCAGTGCACAGCAGGCCGAGGAATACCGAGTAGATAACGATGACTGCAAAAGAGAGACAAGGCAGAAGTCCGACATAACACTGCTTTATCTCGGTGACTTCGGGCAACTCCGCGCAAGAACTACCGCAGTCCAAGCATGCGCAACGGTACTTCTCGTCAGTGGAATTGCACGGATACGCAGTCTTGTTCATCGGAACCATGTCAGGAAATGCGGTCTTGTTGGGTCTGGGAAAGTCCATCTGGAACGGGCTGCCCACCCATTTCTTCTCTCCAAGAAAGTGTAGAAACTGGGTGAAATTCTTCGCGCCACCACCGATGAAATCCATGGCTTTGCCGTTGGTGGCTCCAAACTTGACATCCTTGCAGCTGTCGTAGAAGTCGGAGCCATACTCGTTCGACACGAGATGATCTAGCTGGGTGACGAGGAACTTGTCGCCTTTCGGCTCTGTATCGGTGACGTTGATGAAGAGCGACTGGTCTGGTGAGCACGTAAATGTGCAGAACATGTTGTAAAAGTTCTCTTTGCAGGCGGGACATGAGTTGATGAAAGCCGTGGCGCTGTTGAGGTTGCTCTTCAGAGCATCGACTTGCTCTGCGTTACAGCACACATCGGTGTCTGACCACTGCTCGCCGCATATCTCCACCAGCTTGTTCTTCAAATCCTCCTCGGGCGTCTCTGCCAGTCCATTGTCTGGGCAAGGCAATTCCTTGCTAAACCACCCCTGCTTGCCACAATGTCCTCTGATGGCACACCTGCCCTTCTCATGCTTCTCTGTAAGACTAGGGCCAGCAAGAGCAGTCCCTATCAGAATGGACAGCAGCCCCGCGGTGATGGCGCCCCATCCTCCTCGCGCGCATCGCTTCGCCATCTCGCCGTATCGTGCCCCCTTGGGCGCTCGAAGGATCGGACGGCGTTGGTTCTATGATGGTGTATGGCGACAACAAACACGTCGACTTGGTGTAAAGTGGTGTATAGGTACAGGTACTGCAGAGCAACAAGTCGCGCAGGAGAGGAGGTGCTTCGGGAAGGAAAGCCGAGGTGTGGAGAGCTCTGGGAGCTTGGGTGTAGGCTACGAGCGGTGGCTGGAGCTTGCCCAAAGAGGAGATAGAACAGGTATATGGGGATTGGCTGCAAGTATGGAGTGCTTCGAATCGAATGATAAGAGTAATACAGACGAGGTGGCAATAGCACAGGCTCCAGGCAGCGGAATCGTCGTGTTGTTTGGTGTCGTCACTGTGAGATCGCCTGCAGGAGTCTGGGACGGGCTGCCAGGTACAAGGTGATCGACGTCACGTTGGGCGTCTGTGCACGCTTGGCATCACCGTGCCATGTACGAAGGAGGTCACGCAGCAGTGTCTCACTCAAGCCATGACTCCTGGCTTCAAGGTTCTTAACCGTCCATCTAGGCACCAGAACTATCGGGACGTATTGTTCGTTGCAACTGCAAAGGGTATATTATCACAGGCTAAGAGGCGATGTCATGTTTTACGACATCGCGAAAAACTAGCTACTTCGTAACACAACTTGACAGGACAGCCATGCACAAGCAAAGATTTGGGAAACGGGTCATATTCATCGTAATGACGTGGTCTATCGCTAAAAGCTCATTCTAAACAAGAGTGCCTTACTGTATTGCAAGGCTGTGGTATCAACATGCTTTTCCTATCCGCCACCAATCCTTTGCCAAGACACCCACGGGTATTCATCCTAACCGCTCTTACTTCCTCAAATGCATCACAAGCTCGGTAAGCTGAGATCGCGTCTCATCCTCGAGCTGCTCCTCGGGCTCTCCAAGTACCTTCTCGAACACAGCCATCAGATTGGGTGTAAGCTGCTGGACAGTGGGTTCGTTGGCCTGATAGAGCTTCACGATCATGGCGAAAATGGGCTTGTTCTCCTCGTAATCCTCCCTAAGCGGCAGAAGCTGCACGAGACGGGGAAGCACCTCGGATATCGGGATCTTGTCGGGGTGTCTGGAGATCAATCGGCTCACACATCCAGCTGTGTTGTCGAGTAGACGGGCCTGGTCCTGCGCCTCAAGGAGCGGCTCGAGCTTAGTGAAGATGGTAGGGAGCGCCTTGAGGATCTCCGCTTCGTTGGTCGTCTTCTCGCAAAGCAGACCAATACCATACACGGCGTTCGATTTGGTTTCAGGGTCTTCATCAGAAAGACGATGAAGGAGAAGCTTCAGGAGAGTGGTGGTGTGGGGTGTGCAAGCTTCACCCATATTGCCAACGCACTCAGCAATTGTACCCACCGCTGCACTTCGCTCCGTTGACTCCTGGCTGCTAGCGTACTTCATCACTGGCTTCTCGAAGATCTTCCAGAGTGGTGCGAAGCTGGGGCCAAGCGCGACAGAGAGGCAGGTAAGCACCTCCATGGCAGTCTCAATCACCAGCCAATCATACTCGGAAGACTCATCAAGAATGTCCTCCTCATCGGGCTCATCGCCCAAGTCTTGCTGGCAAGGGTGACGCTTAGTGATGATAGAGAGCAGCTGCTCTGCCAAATCTTCGACGACATTACCTCCGGTCTCGGTCATCAATAGTGCCGGACCGCAAAGCTTCAATGTCGCCGCGATGTCTCGGTTGATGTCGGTGACGGTACCACTGTAACATAATGATCAGCTGATATTTCCAATAATATTCTTTTGAAAGTGATAAATGTTTGAGAACTCAGAAACAGAATCGCGTTCGCTTCATATCACACATTTGTGCGTCAGAGTGAGCTGGGATTAACGACTAATTGATCATCCTTGTAGGAGTGGGGCCAGGGAATGAAAGAAAGGGAAAAGGTACGTACCGGTCCATCTCGTCTTGCCATATGAGCATTGTAGCCGTAATGACAAGGTTGCCGAGCTTCTTGAGCTCCTCAGCCGGCTGAACCTGAAGGGGAAGACCAGGCTTCCATTTGGCCATACCATCACCCTCGGCCATGCCCCATAAGCATGCATATGTGCGCCAGAGCGTACCAATGGCTGCCTTGCGGATGCCTTCGTACGAGTGCTCGACGAGTTCCAAGAGCTTTGTGACGGTAGCCTCAAGATACGGAAGGTACTCGCGGCGAGTGTGTGTGATGATATCTCCATAGACCTCTGCAGCAATCTCCTTCTCCATAGCAACAGCAGTGACAGCACCAATGTCATCCCACTCGTCTTCATCCATGGCAGCTTCGTTGAGATCGCCGTAGTCGTCATCGTCATCGTCATCGGTGGCGGCAGATACCTTGATTTTGCGGCCTTCAATAATGACTTCGGTACCAACGAGGTCGCTGGCTTCCTCGCCAAGTTGAACATCCATATCGGTCTCTTCCTGGTCAAGGCAGTCCTGAAGGCCCTTGACGGCGCCAGGCAAGAATTTAGCAAACTTCTCTTCGTACACCTTCGCCATGGTACTCCAAAGAATGTAGCTTGTCTCGCGTAGTCGCGGGTGGTCTAAGTGAAGGGCTTCCTCAGAAGCCTCCATGAGAGGCAGCACGTACGGCTCGAAGGCATCCGGACCGACAGCAGAAGCAATCTTGCCCATGGAGTCGCATACCACGCCACGAAGATCCAAGTCGTCCTGGCTATCCTTGATCCTCACGTATTGTGAGAGGCCGCTCATGGTTCCCTCGAAGAACGGCAGGAAGGCCTTCTCAGAGGCTGATGCGATAGAACCAACAGCGCCAATGGCTGCGCCTTTGCACTTGAAGTCCTCGTAGTTGAAGAGTTTGCTGAAGCGAGGAACCAGTTCCGGCACGTACTTGGCGGCGTCTTCTGGGTCCAGTCCCTCAATAAGTGAGTCGATGGCGTGGCAGCTGCCACGAATAATGGTTAGATTAACCTCGTCATCCTCGCCCTTTAAGTTGTTGATGGCAAGGTCGTAGTTCTTGATCATGGCAGGAATGAGGCGAGCATGTTCTTTGCCAACATCCTCAGCCAAATCATCCGCCAATCGCGCGACACCATTGAGCGCCGCACCTCGGACCTTAGCCTCAGGGTCGTCAAGAAGATGAAGCACCATAGGCAAAATCTCGTGGAGCTGGGTGGCAATGAAATCCGGTGCACCCTCGACGCACATGCCAAGGGAAAGGATACCAGCCTGGCGGTAGTCGGGGTTCTCAGATGAGAAGTATCCTCCAAGAGCCTTGAGAAGAGGAATGACGACTTGACTGGGAGGTAAGCTTGAGGCAAGAATGTCGAGCAGGCCGAGGGCAGAACGGGCTGGGGTAACATCCTCGTCCTCGGCGGACATATCGCCAAGCTCGGTGACGATTTGCAACGCCTTGAGAGTGAGCTCCTCTCCGATTCTCAGGCTCTGCATCTTCAGCTTCTTGTACCGGACGCACTGCATCAAGAAAGCAAGAGCCTGCGATCTATAGTCATCCTCGACTGTTGTGGTAGCGCTGAGCTCGATCATAAACTTGACAAGATCGCCGAAGTGCTTCTGCAGTAAAGCATTGTCGCACCCAAGAAGAGTTTGGAATACCTCGAAAGCCTGCAGAGCATTGTCCTCGTCACCAACATCTATGGTGGCCTTGAGGACCTGAACCATGCCAGGAATAGCAGCTTGGAACAGCTTGACTTGTCCGGGGTCTTGCTCAGAGTCGATGAGCATGGCGAGGCGGCTCAGGGAAAGCATGGTGTTGACTCTGACCTCGGCGCTTTCAGGATCCTGGAGAGTAGTGCTGAAGAGCTTATACAAGTCGTTGACCTTTCCTGGGAAAGAATCGCCGACAGACTCGAGGACGGTCTGGATGATATATGTGCCGACCTCTCTGTGCCTTGTAGTCGGGCTGGTCGATGCCTGGAGCAGGAAGCCAGGTAGGTCGCCCCACTCGCCATCCTCGAAGTCTTTCGCGGCAATGGCAGAAATGACACGGGCGGCGGAGTGCCTTGTGAGAGTGACCTCTTCGTTGAGTGTGAACTGGAAGAGCTGCTCGCGAAGTGACGCCTTCTGCTCGGCTGGGAGGGCGGCCCAGTGTTTGGTTACCAACTTCCTAGCCTCGACAGCAGCGAGCTGGCGAAGCTCAGGCTTGGGGTGGCTGCACAAGATCTGGAGCAAGCCATTCAAGGATGCGGGAGATGTGTAGTAGCTCTTGTTCAGCGTGGAGGTTGCGGACTTGACACGCTCGGTGTCGGCTGGGTAATGTCAGATTGGGGCCGTGAGGAGGGGCGGTTGTGTAACTTACGCAACAGCAGACTCTCAAGGAGCTGCACGAACTGCTGCTCGTCCATAACGATGCTTTTAATTGTGTAGGCAATAAAAGCAGGCTATGGTGAAGCAGAAGCAGGCAATAGTCCTTGTGTTGTTGATAAGGAAAGGACGGGGTGTTGTGTTTTGGAGGTGAAGCGGGGGGATTTTTCTGTTGGAGAAAAGAAAAAGTTGTTGCAGGGATCTCAGCCGGCGAAATTCCGGCATTGGGTTTGCGACCAGCCACAGCTCTCTTCCGCAAAACCTCCGCACAGCTGTTTCGAGCTGGCTGTGCAGTCGGAGAGCTCATAGGGACCGTCTTTTAAAAAAAAGATACTGTGACGGTAGATTGGGGAAGACTTGGACACAAACTAGCGAGAGCTGCAACTGATGTCGCGTCTCTACTTCAGCAGCTGGCCAGCCGGTTTCCTATTTCAATGCCATGAGCACGGCCATCTGGCTGCTGGAACCTCCATGCTGGACTCCAGAATGCGGATGCACGATAGATCGTGTGCGACTCGGGCACTTGCCGAGCTCATGCTGCGAGCAGAGACACGTGGCTGCGCAACGTAGTGGGAGCTGGAGGGCATCAACGGCTGCCGGTGATGAGAAATGGGGTAGGTGCACAACGACGGCGGCCAAAAAATGGCATTGACATGGCAGTGTCTACACAATATGAACTGGAAAAAGAGAGGTCAGGGCGAGCTGTGAAGGACAGCTCCGAGTTTTGAGTGAAGACGCGCGCTAGCGGCTGATTGGGCTTGGGTCGGGCCTGGAGGCGCTATACCCTTCTGGCATCTGTGCTTGGAGCTGCAAAAAACAGAAGGCACGACCGACGCCCTGGAAACTCCACAGACCGCCGCCCTCACTCTCTGAACGGAAGCCACCTCGTCCTCTCCCTCCCTCGCATCTCATCCAACACACCCCCACCATCCCCTCACTCCACCGCCCGTGTCCATTTAGGCTCCTCCCACCTCGACACCTGGCTCCTCCGTCGGCTCTCACCTCCACCTCCACTTCGACCTCGACCTCCACCCACCGTCACTATGGCTTCGGTACGTGCAACCACCGTCAACGGCTTCAACATGGCCGACTCATCCACGCCAAGGACTAACATGCCCCAGCAAGCGCCCAACCAGCCGCGCCCCTACAATGGCAACTTCACGCCCAACGGCGGAGCTCCCGCCGGCCCCGTCCCCGGCGCAGTGCCTCTACTCCCCAACCAAGGCCGCGTGATACAGCAGGGCAGCGCGCGCGTACTCTGCATCGCTGATGTGCGAGGTAAGACCTGATGTGAAGATGGGAACATGGGAAAACAAGTCTGACCACCGCAGGCAACCTCCAATCCCTCAACCAGCTCGCCGCCGACGCTCGCGCCAACTACATCATACACACAGGTGATTTCGGCTTCTACGATGACCGCTCGCTCGACCGCATTGCCGAGAAGTACGTATAATTATGCATTGGGGCTGAAATTTATTATCACATACTGACGAGCACAGGACCCTCAAGCACGTTGCACAGTATTCGCCCCTCCTGACCGATGCCGTCAAGCGCTCCATCGCCGCAGCACCGCCGCAGCCTCCGATCAAAGAGCGCTTCGCACGCGAACACCTGCCCCTCTCTGAGCTACCTCTTTTCCTCAACAAGACATACACCCTGAATGTGCCCGTATACACAGTATGGGGCGCCTGCGAGGACGTCCAGGTTCTGGAGAAGCTTCGCTCAGGCGAGTACAAGATTGACAACCTTCACATCATAGACGAGGCTCACGCGCGGCTACTTGATGTTGGCGGCGTGAAGCTTCGTCTTCTCGGTCTCGGTGGCGCCGTAGTTATGCACAAGCTGTTCGATAACGGTGAGGGCAGGACTACCATTGCAGGTGGACAGGGAACCATGTGGACAACTCTGCTACAGATGGGAGAACTCGTCGATACCGCGAACCGTGTCTACGACCCCACCGAAACCCGCATCTTCGTCACCCACGCCTCACCGGCACGTGAAGGTCTTCTGAACCAGCTGTCTGTCACCCTCAAGGCAGACTTTTCCATCTCAGCAGGCCTGCATTTCCGATACGGAAGCTCCTACAACGAGTTCAGTGTCAACCCCACATTGGACCACTACAGGGGCAAGCTCGCTGCTTCCAAGGCCTCATTCAACGATGTGTGGGAGACGGTCAAGTCAGAGGTCGAGCCTGCGGTTGCGGACAGCGAGTCGCAGCAACGGTTATTGGCCCTGGCAATTGAGATTGTCAACAAGATGCCACAAGTCGCGAATGGAGGCAATCCTTTTGGTGGTCCCGCCCCTGGTCCTCAGAGCGGCGTCATAGACGAATCTGCATTTAAGAACATGTGGAACTTCAATTTGGCAGATGCTGCCTATGGATGGCTCGTGTTGGATGTTGATAACGGCCGGATCGGTACCGAGATGAGGGCTCAAGGCTTCAACTTTGCTCACCGAGGAGGCAAGGTTGGTCCCCAAGGCCAAAGCGCGCAGCCCTTGCCAGCTGTTACTGGAGGCCCGGCTGTGTCAAACCCCCCAGCACAAGCACCTACGCCCCAAGTTCGACCTGGCATCCCTCCAACAGGTCCATCCCAGCAAAGTCGCCAAGGCGCACCGACTCCCCCGGTGACCCAGCAGCAGATCAAGCCGGCATCTCAACCCGCCCGAACTGGTCCATCACCTGTTCCCGCAACACCGAAGGAACCCATCAAGGCAGCAACTCCCCAGCCGAGCTCTCAAAGCGGAAATAACGCACCCGCAAATGCCGCAGCAGAGAAGGCTATCCCCAGCGAGGTGAAGCCCAACGGAACCGCCGCTCCTGAGAAGGGTCCAGCTTCCCCCGCACCGCGAGAGCAGGCGGAACGCAAGGAAAGCAAGGCTCTTTTCATCGTGAACGTAAAGGACGAGGAGGAAGCCAAGAACCAGCTAGCCGAAGAAGACAAGGCGAACTGCGAGAAGATCGAGAAGGTGAAGCACTTCTTCGTTGCCCACTTTGCCACAACAGCCGACATGAATTCTGCCTTCAATCGCGTGTCTGCTGAGGTCAAGAACTCAAGAAACCCTGAGAAGCCAAGCGTCAAGATCTATCGTGAACCAACAGGCAACGGTCCCAAGTTCGGGGCTGGCAGCTGGGGCAGCACCCGCGGTGCTATGTCTGGCGGAGGATACCGCAGCGGAGGCGCCTCAGACAGTGAAGGTGGCCGTGGTGGACGTGGCCGCGGATCCTACCGTGGGGTCGACCGCGGAAGCGATCGCGGAGGCCCACGCGGCGGACGAGGCGGCGGTCGTGGAAGGGGATATCGTGGCGGACAGGGTGAAGGTGCACCGGCATCAACAGGAGGCGAGTCATAAACACAATGACTCCAATCCTATGCCC